>PVIY010014031.1:43772-57753 GCA_004026745.1 Myrmecophaga tridactyla | reverse complement strand
AAGCAAGGGGTAAGGGGTATGGTATGTATAATCTTTTTTTCTCTATTATCATTTTATTTCTTTTTCTGATGTCTTTTTATTTCTTTTTCTAAATCGATGCAAATGTTCTAAGAAATGATGAATATGCAACTATGTGATAATATTAAGAATTACTGATTGTATATGTAGAATGGAATGATATCTTAATGTTCTTTTGTTGTTTTTTAATTAATAAAAAAGTTTATAAAAAAAATTAAGTCTAAATAAAGACTTTGTCAAACAAAAGCAGAGGAAATTGCTCCCCAGCAGATCATCACTGCAAAATTGTTAAAGTTCTCTGGGAAGACGGAAAATTATATCAAATAGAAAATTAGATGTTCGGCAGGAATGAAGAGCACCAGAGTTGACAAATGTTAAGGTAAATATACATGGTATAAAACCACACCTAGACACAGCATAATCAAACTGCTGAAAATCAGTGCCACAGAGAAAAATCTTAAATTGGTTTGCTAAAAGTCACAGTACCTGCAAAAAAACAATTAAAACATTAGCACCAATTTGTCAACAGAAAAATATAAACCAGGAAGCTGAATAAACCAACATTTATTTAAATTATCAGTAAAAATACTCCTCAAAAAAAAAAAAGTAAAATGAATATATTTTTGCACACAAGCAGAAATGCCAGGAGAACTGCAGTAGAAGAAATTCTAAAAATAGTTTTATCAGGTAGAAAGAAATAAAAATGGAAAAAGAAATTGTGGAAAGTATAAAGAGCACAGAAATCATAAATATAATTGAATGTTGACTGCACAAGACCACAATTCTTGTCTTTTTGAGTTTAAGATATATATATATAAAATGCATATTAATGAAATCACAAAATGTGGGAGGAATGCAAATGGAGTTAAAGTGTTCTAAAGGTCTTACACCTGAGGAAGTAATTACACTGTAATATCTCAAAAATGTTTATTTTAATCTCTAGAGTAACCATTAAAGGAAAACTAAAAGACTGTTTTACTAACAATTTAGATGAATAATGATAAAATTTAAAATATTTGATTAATATAAGAGAAGGCAATAGGAATAAAAGCCATAAGATCTTTGGAGCAAATAGAAAATAAATACTAATGTGGTATATGTAGGCCCAAATATAGTAGTAAAATCATTAAACATGAATGCATTGTGGCTGACTGCATTTTCAAAAAAAAATGGTGCAATGACATATCCTATCCCACGTGCTCTTCTTATAATATATGTTGACATCCCTCCCATTAAGACATGGGGGTCCATATTCCATTCTTTTCCATCTGAGATTTGTGACTATGACAGAAGTGGAGGTATGTAACTTATGAGGTTAGATTTTAAAAGAAATCAAGCTTCCATTAGATTCTCTCAGGATATTTTCTCTTGAAACCTAGCCACCATAACATAAGGAAGCACAAAAAAATCATTTGAAGAAGCTTTGTGTAGGCATTCTGGCTAATAGCCCCAAATAAGATCCTAGCTGCTAGCCAGCTGGCAACTGGCAAGCATGTGAGAATCATCTTTCAGGTGACCCAAGTCCCCAGTCAATGGCTCACTCCTGACCTTCAGGTCTTCTAGCCAAGGCCTTAGATATCCTAGAGTACTTATAAGACATCACTATTATGCTGTTTCCAAAATATTGGTACAGAACATGTGGACATAGTAAAAAACTTCTTTCTCAAGTCACTAAGCTTGGCATCAGATAACTGATACATGGATTAAACACTCCAAAGAAAAGACTAAGTAAGATTGTCAGAGTTGAGAATAAATTAGAGTGCCTAAAACCACCCAATCATGAAGGCACTCGTCAAAAGACTAAAAGATCTCTTTTTAGGAATGTGCAACAAATTCAAGCATCTGACAGTGTAAGGGACAGACAGGCAGTGCAGAGAAAGTTGGCCCTGTCCACACTGAAAATTATATCATTTAAAATTAATTTGACATGAATGTAAATTGACTGTCTTATCATTGTCCTCAGAAATAAAGACTGAGATGGCTTGTGAAAAGTCATTCAAAACTTTCCTTATACTTTCTAGTACAACTCTCTTTGGCTGCAGGTGCAACATGATCTTACCAGAGGTTCTTTGAAAGGTTTTGTTTGTGATTGACTGACTCAAGTGAGCAGAAAAGAGTAAAGAATATGGTGTAGGCCACTCTACCTCCTGTTGAATCATCGCATGAACCTGTTTTGCTGACATTTTGAGAACTTTGACTTTCATAAAAAGAATGGATGACAATTTCGTCTCCACGCCTGAGGAGCAATATAATATCCTATTTCTGAATCCGGGTCATTTTCCTGTCTAGTTCATAAAGAGTCATGCAGTGCTTTCAAGTCAAGCCAGATGAGTCATTAGAATAGCTTACATTAATTATCCCCTTCAGCTTTTCTCTGAAGCTTTGTATGAAACTGACTCTCCTAATCCTTGTTCACCTTTGCTCTGAAAAAGAAGGCAGGTTTAAAGTGTTTCTTAGCATCCTTCCCAAGCCTTAGTGCAGACAGAAGAGAATGTCTCTTCACATGACTTCCCATAGAGACACAACTACAGGAGAGATAGACTACAGGTAAAGAGAAGAAATTAAAAACAAAAAAGGGGAGGGACAATATTTTTCTCTCTAAAACAAGTGATGACACATTAGCCTGAACTTGTTGTTAGTTTTATTCTGTCAGTGAAAGCCACCATTAGAGCTTAGGGAAAGAAGAAATGCTCATGTCCTTAAATCAAAGTTCCACTTTTCAGTTTTGGCTGTAGATAAATCTGGGACAAAATTCAGGGGCAAAAGAGTCTGGAGATAATACCCATTCCTCTATATCCACTCTCAGGCTGGAGTTCCCTAGCTAGTGTATCATTTGAATGTATTGTACATTAGCTCCTTTCTGTGTGTGTGCATGCATGTGTGTGTGTGTATAAATTCTTTTATTTGAGGGTAGGGCTTCTCTTTTGTTCATTACAATATTACTAATACCAATGATGCCAACATAGTAGTTACAAAATAATATTTTTTAAATTTACTGACTGAAAGACCAGAGCCTCTGGAGAAGCAGACCTATTGGATACTATGAGTCAATCTTTGCATCTGGATAAAAAGAAAAGAAGGTGCCATCCTTTTTCCTGATATTTGAGACCCCCAATCCCCCAAACTCCTTTCTGCCGGTGGTCCCACTCTCAGCCTACCTGTAAACCTAAATTAGATTGCTTATTGACAGCTCCCCACTCTGACTTTCAGCAGGCCCAATCTTGGTTTAACAAAGCTGATCTTCCATGTGCTTCACCTCTTTCCACAGATGCAACTAACCCAAGCTTGAAAATTGAATCACTGATTCCCTGTTCTTCCTTTAGTCGATAGCTTAATTTGGGGCTCTTCTTTGGGCCTGGATCCAGATCAACCTTGTCATAATTATTCTACAGGATGAGGATGTTCAAGTCTATGGGATAATATGTAGATCTTTCCATCAGAGAACTCAAGGTTTGTGGAAGAGACATGCACATAATCAGATAATTATGAAATATTGGGCTAAAAGTAACAGTAAGGTGTAATGATGGGACAAACATTGATGTATACAAACCTCTTACAAGCAACATATACAAAATTACTCACCAACACTTAGCATATGCTGTTTTGAGGCAAGTTAGATAGGGAAGGAGGGAGGGGGAGTTTGACCCTAACCTCACCCCCAAAAGTTCCTTCTGGTGTGCACATCCATGCCACACACACTCAGCCCCCACATACCTGACCCTCATTCAGGTCAGCACCTGAAAAGAACGAATGAAAAGTGAAGCTCATCAATCCCTTTATTAGCATAACCAGAGGGAGAAGGACCCCTCCAACTCCTTATAATGCAAGGATCCCAGCCATAGACTATCCTCCTCTGGAGAATGCCCGTACTCATCTTTGACTGTGTACATTCACTTTGCATTAAAGTTTTGAGCTGTACACACTGGCTAATCTTTGGATTCTTCGGCTGTACCCAACTGACTAGTCCTCAATTTCTTTCCTGGGGCTGAGTTTCTTGCAGCAGAGTCAAGAACCTTCACAGTGTCAGCCCCTGGTTGGGGTAGAGACTTCAAGAATTCCTGCAGCTCTCTGGTATCCAGCCTAGAACTCCTGGCGCTCTCCAGCAACAGACTTATTAAACTATTTGGCTGTACACACTGACTAGTTCTTGAATTCTTTCCTGCAACTGAGCAAGAACCCTCACAGCACCAACCTTTGGTTGAGGTCTCAATTTCTCTGAGAACTCCTGGGGCTGTCCAACTTGTGCTCTAAACTTCTAGGAAGAATTAACAACCTTCCCTTTGTATCTAGTAAAAAAGCCCTGGGCCTTCAAGTAGTCAATATCACTTTCCATTTGCCCAAGATAGTCACTTTTCTATGCCTGTTGCTCAGTGCACTTACTAATAGTATCCCACTTGCACCTTCAAAAATGTTCCATTTGGATGATGATTGATGTGTGATTATCCTACATATTACCTAAATACTAAACATTGCATTTTTTAGGCTGAATAATTGTGGTTCTTGTCTCCTTCTTTTGTTTTTCCCTCCTCTGTTCCATCAACAAATATTTATTGCATTCCTAATACAAACAAAACATTGTGTTAGGCAATGGGAATGAAACGGTAGAAAAGACATAGACCCTGTTCTCAAGGAACTTTCATTCTAGTAACTGCAAATAAGTAATTATCACACTGAAAAGAATCCAATGAAACAAATTACAGACTGCTTAAGCCAACTTAGGACTTCACTGTGTCAACTAAGAAATAACCAACTAAGCTGCAAGGTAACAAAGGCATTTACTGGAGGTCTTAGAATTTGCAATTTGGGGAGCACAGATCCAGGTAGCAACCAAAATCATGTCCTATCTTGGTGCTTCCAGGCAAGAGTTTTTAAAGAAAAAGAAAAAGATTTATGTAACTTGTGGTTGATGGGTATTTGGGGTGCTCCAAATGTCCTTCAGTTTAGTAGTTTACTGAGTTATTTATCTTGTGGTTTGTTTATGGTGTCCAGATGTCCTAAGGATTTTAAGAGGCATAGTTGCTTGAGGCTTTACATACTTTGGCAGTTTATGATATCTGGCTGAGTTATATCTATGACATAAGAGTAACCTCAAAATGCCCTCCCATTTCCTTTGTAAATCTCTTAGCCTTAGGTAACTACCTTGTTTTATTTATTTTTTTATCTTTCACCCTTTTGATCTTTCTCCCATAGGATTCTTAATCAATATTTGGTATTAATCCCTCAGTGACTTTCCTGGGAGTCATGTCCCACACAGGATGGAAGGAGTGGGTCTGTTTGAAGAGTTTGGCTTTGTGAGGAGCCACATTTGAGCAACAAGGAAGTTTTCAGGGATTGACTTTTAAGCATTAATTATGATTAGGCTTAGTTTTGTCATTACAGAGATGTTTTCTAAGTGTAAGCTTCAAGATCAACAGTTTGGTGCATTAGCATGACTTGGGAAGTAATTACAGCTATTATTCTGGAGATGAAATGATAAGTAAGAGACATTATAGTGGCCGTAATAAGGAAAGGATCACAAAGGTTTGAAATATCTTACAAATGTAAACTCTTCAAGATCTAGGATTTAGCCAACTAAATAAGTCTCACATTTTAAGGTTCTCTAGTTCATGTAATATTTGGATTATTTATTTAATGTCTTTAATATTTATCTAGGTTTCAATGCCTGTGGGTGTGGCCAACTACTGTGGCCATTCTGTGGAGTTTAAATTAGTGCAGACCCAGCAATTTGATAGATTGCCTAGGTCAGCAGCGTTTTGTATGGCTGGGAGAAAGGGTGTGAACTGTAAGGGGCCATGAACAGAGGGAAAGGGCAAGAATGAGGAGTTTATAAATGGGATAGGATTCATTATGGGAGAGACAGAGATGGACAGGGGTACAAAAGAAGTGGTGATGGAGGAATAAAAATGTGAATAAGAGAGTGAATAGGATAATAATGAAGATTATAGAAGGCATTATTGAGTTCATTTCAATCTGAAGAACATCAGGTCTAGTCCTGGTTCTTGGGTTAGCTGTCTAGATTAGATATTGCCTACTGCTGATTCGTGGTGATTTTGAGGTTTAGGTCACCAGTAGGAATGGACTGATAGGCAGGCTGTGAGCTTTCTTTACATGAGAGTTACGAGTCCAAAAATCAATACTGCCAACTGAGAAATAACAAAATAAGCAGCAAGTCAACTAAGGCATTTCTTTGGGGTCTCAGAATTACCAATTGAGGAACAGAGACTCAGGGAGCAACCAAATCATGTCCCAGCTTGGCATTTCCAGGCAAGAATTTTTAAAGAAAAAGAAAAAAATTAGGTAATTTGCTTCTGGTTGGTGGATATTTGGAATGTTCCAAATGTTCTTCAGTTTAATCGTTTACGGAATTATTTATCTTGAGGTTTGTTTATGGTGTCCACATGGCCTTGGGGTTTTGAGGAGTATAGATGCTCGAGGCTTTGCATACTTCGGCAGTTTGTGATATCAGGTGGATATTTGATTAAGAGTAACCTCCAGAATGACCTCCTAACTCCATTTTACACCTCTTAGCAATGGTGATTCTGTATTTTTTTCCCAATACCTTCTAATTGGCTGCACATCGATTAGTTAAAAGTTCCTGTAGGGTCCTTTCCAGTGAGGTGGAAGTGCATCTTTATGGAGGTGCCTTTTTTTTTTTTTTTTTTTTTTTTTTTTTTTGCGTGGGCAGGCATGGGGAAACGGACCCAGGTCTCTGGCATGGCAGGCGAGAATTCTGCCTGCTGAGCCATCGTGGCCTGCCTGGAGGAGTCTTTTTCAATACAGAGTTTCAGGTTGAAGATTGTAGTTTTTAGTATCTTTATCTCCAGGAGTATACTGTAAAAGGATTTTCTATCAAGGGCTAATTTTTCTCCAAGGTTTTGATTAGTTTCTGAAAATAGGTTAGCATGTTTACTTTTATGAGCCAGGGCTCATATATTTCAGAATTTTCATAGGTATCCTTGTTATAATTTCTAATGAAGATAATTTATGTTTTCTAAAAGGAGTGAATCTTAATTTTTATAAGCAGTGGGGACAACGGATTCAGTAGGTTGAGCCCTTCCTTGATCTTGGGGTTCACCCCTATGACACTTATTCCTGCAAAGGATAGGCTAAGCCTACTTATAATTATGCCTAAATCACCCCCAGAGAATTTCTTTTGTTGCTCAGATGTGGCCTCTCTCTCTACGCCAACTTCGCAGGTGAACTCGCTGCCCTCCCCGCTAAATGGGACATGACTCCCAGGGGTGTAAATCTCCCTGGCAATGTGGGACCCTGGGATGAACCAGGACCCGGCCTCAAAGATTGAGAAAGCCTTCTTGACCAAAAGGGGGAAGAGAGAAATGAGACAAAATAAAGTTTCAGTAGCTGAGAGATTTCAAAGTTGAGAGGTTATCCTGGAAGTCATTCTTATGCATTATATAGATACCCATTTTTAATTTATAGTGTATTGGAGTGGCTGGAAGGAAGTAACTGAAATTGTTGAATTGCATTCCAGTACCTTGATTCTTGAAGATGATTGTGTAATGATATAGCTTTTACAATGTGACCATGTGATTGTGAAAATCTTGTGTCTGATTCTCATTTCAGCCAGGGTATGGGCAGATGAGTGAAAAAATAAGGATAAAAATAAATAAATAATGGGGGAGATAAAGGGTAAAAATTAGGTAGGTTGAAATATTAATAGTCAATGAGAGGGAGGAGTAGGGGATATGGGATATATGAGTTTTTTCTTTTTTCTTTTTCTGGAGAGATACAAATGTTCTAAAAATGATCATGGTGATGAATACACAGCTATGTAACAATATTGTGAGCCATTGATTGTACACCATGTACAGACTGTATGTATGTGAAGATTTTTCAATAAAAATATATTTTTAAAAGGAGTGGATCTTAGATTTAATAAGGCTATAATTAAAGCTTTTGGCCATGGTAGACTGAGAGATTCTAAAAATTTAACTAATTGAGCTTTAATTATACCATTTGTTCTTTCTATGAAACCTGCAGATTGAGGTGATAGGTACAATGAAAATGTAGCAAAACAGGGTATACTTTTCATATTGTATTTATAATTAGTCTTGTAATGTGAGTTCTTCAGTCATTGCAAAGTTCTGAGGGAATTCCCCAGTTTGGAATGATTTTTTCTCATATATTTGTGACAGTAGCAGCATTAGCTTGCCTAGGGAAAGAATTCAACCAAGTAGAAGTCATACAAATCATTATTAAAACATATATATAGCCTTGAAAAGTGAGTAATTGAATAAAGTCCAATTGAAAAATGTCAGAAGGTTCAGTTAGTAAGGGAAAATGTCCTTGAAAGGTATGGAATGGTTTTCTGGATTCTGCTTGGGACAAATTAAACATTTGTGATATATTTTCATAGCTACTTTAGGGGATGGTTTCTAGAAATATTGCTTTCTTCCACTTACCATTTTATCGCTATTCCAGTGAGACATATTATGAATAATTTCTAAAACTTTTTCTTGGTGGCAATTAGGGAAGAGGATGAGTTTACCATTAAGTTATGTTTTAGCTTGGGAGGATTTCTTTTTCTCAGCTTTTTAAAAGGTTTGATTTAATAGATTTGCAAGATTTACTAAATCATTAGGTTCCATTATGGACCAGTTTAGTTGTTTATGTTTTTGTGTGGTGCTTACTTCTTCTGAAAGTTTTATTACTTTTTAATAAAAGTAGAATTAAATAGGGTAAAGGTTTCTTAGTTAATATGATCAGACCTGAAAACCATTTAAAATTTGGTTCTTCTTATGATAGAAGAAGATTTGAGCTTCTTATGATATTCATAAATGGGCTTGTCAGGTTTCTGGGTACATTTTTGGATTTTTCTCCAATTAATCATTTGGGGGAAGATTTGAGGTATGAAGTTCCTTAGCTAGCTTCACTTTTGTCAGTAGCTCATCATTTTGAAAAGTCATTTAAGGAATTTTTCTAATTAGTTCTCTCTTTCCAGGTTTTGGCGTGACCCTCATCAGCAGTCTTGTGAATTAATTGGTAAAGATCTGAGTATCCAGGCTCATAAGTCTGAATGAATAGACTGAATTATTTTGCAAAACTTACTGGGTTTTAATAGGATTTGGGAAATCTCATTACTATAGAAGGGGAGTTTGGCTAAGGTAGGACATAGAAGAAGACAGGAGAGTTTTAAAAGAGGATTAGAACAAAGCCAGTAGTTTTGGACAATTTTTCAAGATTGATAATGTGCTTAGATAAGGCTTTATTAATTAATAAAGTTCATCTTTATTAAGTTAGTGTGTGTTACTTGAAGACAGGCAATTTTAAATTTAAATTTGGAAACATCCAAACATATGGAAGTAAGTATCCCACTTGTGTGGCTTAGTTAGAGCCTCTATTTTCTAGTTGAGTGCACAAATATACCAATTTTGGCAAATCAAAAGGTCCGCATTGTGGCCATTATAATTCAAGATTTTCTCTAGTGTGCCAGGTGCTGCAGCATAAGAATTTCCATGAGGTACAACCATAATTTTTGTACATGAAACCCCAGCTGGTGTGCTAGATGGCAGTGTATCATTAGAGTTCTTAGATGGATTGGAACCCATTCTTTTAGTTAGTTCTAATTGTGAGCAATCTTAAATCCTAAACCTGAGGGGAATTATCTGGGTTTTGGATAGGTGTGATGTTGTACAATGTGCCTTTCACAGGATACTTGTTTTACCTGGTGAACAGCCTGACCGGTGACCATGTGTCCTTAGTTGCATGGAAATTGTCTTAAGAGTGGTGGGTGACTTTGCATCCATCTAGCCCCTCCATGACCACCTGATCCTTTCACAGGAGTCTTGTTCTTTGGAAGCCACCATCAAAAGGTGGCAGATACTCTAACAGCATTTAAGCCCCTGTCCCGTGCCCACCAAAATAATTATTTAATTGCTTATAATCAGAGCATAGGAGAAATTGATTGTTAGAGAAGCATCCCTCCACTGATAAGACCTCAATACCAAAGTGGGATTTTTTAAAGTCCCATTTGAGTACTGTGATGGTTAGGTTCATGCGTCAACTTGCGCATTTGTCTGGTCAAGCAAGCACTGGCCTATCTGTTGCTTGAGGACATTTTGTGGACTTAAATCATGAGCACATTGGTTGAATCCATGGTTGATTACATCTGGAGTAGGCTAAGGGGAGTGCCTTCTGCAATGAGTGACACTTAATCTAATCACATGAAGGCTTTCAAGGAGCATTCGGAAGAGAGACTGTTTCTTTCCACTTCAGCCAGCCAGCCTCTCCTAGGGAGTTCATTGAGGACCTTCATTGGAGCTACCAGCATGCAACCTGCCCTACAGACTTTGGACCTTTGTTTCTCCACAGTTGTGTGAGACACTTTTATAAATCTTTTATTTACAGATAGCTCCTGTTGGATCTGTTTCTCTAGAGAACCCTGACTAATACAAATACCTACTAGACAAGGAAAATTTCCCTGTATACCAAAAAGGGCAAGCACATATGGACTTTTGCCACCAGCCCAAATCAGAAGAACCAAAATTCAAAGTGCCCTTTATGAAAAGACAGTCAAAAAGAGCCAGAACCTCAACGTAAAAGAGGGAGGTATGGAGCCACAGGGGCTTACCAACAAGAATCTGGGATTATCAAGGAGATGACATAGCTCAAGTGGCTCTTGCCCATACCATGCTTGCATCCAACTGTGGCTCTGGAGTCAGATTTGTGATTATTTCGAATCCCATTTCAGACACCATGCAATGTCAACCAAGAAATGACAAACTAAGGTACAAGGCAACAAAGGCATTTATTTTGGGTTTTAGAATTGCAATTAGAGGAAAGATCTTGGTGCTTTCTTTTTAAAGAAAAAGATTAGATAAGTTGTTCATGGTTGGTGGATATTTGGGACACTCCATTTGTCCCTCATGTTAGATGGTTTATTGAGTCCTTCTTTTGTGGTTTGTTTATGGTGTCCTGATATCCTGAGGGTTTTGAGGAGTACTGTTGCTTGGGACTTTGCATTCTTAGGAAGTTTGAGATATCTGGCTGAGGTCTGCATGAGAGTAACCTCCAGGATGACCTCCCACCTCAGAATGACCTCCGGACTCCATTTTATATCCCTTAGCTATAGTAATTCGTTTGTTTATTTTATTTTATTTTTACAACTGAAGGTTTTATGAAGCTTGGCAGGTACCTGAAGTAGGAATTGGTCCGTGGATGATGGAATGTATGACTGATCCAGGATGATGAACAATCTTACAAAGAGATGCTGCCATGGGAAAAAGCTTAGAAGTGAAAAAACAAAAAAACATGGCTCACACTAAGGGAACTGCAAACAGCTCCCCAATTCAGCAAAAGAGGGAGATGAGGGTGAGAATGAAGAGAAGAGAGTCTACAGTGGTGAGTAAGTGGCCTATCTGTGAAGGGCCACCACCATCAACTTTTTAAGATGTATATGAAACTGTGGAAGTAACATCAAGATTCTGCATTGTTTTCAAAAGTTAATGTTAGAGTCACCTTTATTTTCACTTGTAAATCCATTTTTATGTTTAGGTAATGCTGTATCTGTGCTGCTCATGTTAAGAAAATGTTCACAACCTTTCTATTTTACTTTATTTAAATAGAACTAGATCATTGAGATCAGAGTTAAATATCACAATGTTGGTGGGAAAACTCAATCTTGTGACTGATACAGTTTTCAACTGTGTTGGTTTGTGTTTACTGAATAAACACTGTTCCAGCCCAGCTCTTGGAGGGCCTGGGTTGGGGCAGTCCTAAGACCAAACAACATGTCAGACACAGAGTTAGAGATGGAGTCTATTAAGACCAATGAACAGGAGAAGATTCTTTCCAATGACAGCCAGTCAGGAAATGGAAGTTAATACTCTACAAAAGGGTGGGGAGTGCAAGGGTTTATTATGGTTTAGGTTTGTGAGTGGTATCTTCTGTTTAGGTTGTTTCCATGGAGATGAGATCCACCCAACTATGGCTAACTTTCGATTAAATTATTTCCATGGAAATGTGAACCCATCCATTCAAGGTGGGTCTCAATGAGTTTACTGGAGTCCTTAAAAGCTCTGACACAGAAAGCAGATCTCTAGACAAGACATTTGGAGATGCTTGGAGAGCTGACATAGAAAGCCACTAGAATTAGAAGCTGAAAGCAATGCAACCTGGGAGCAAAAGACCAGGAGATGCAAGCCAGGTGCCTTCTCAGTTGACAGAGAAACCCTAGACATGACTGGCCTTTTTTGAATAAAGGTATCTTCTTGTTGATGCCTAATTTGGACATTTTCATGGCCTTAGAACTATAAATTTGTAACTTAATAAGTCCTCTTTGAAAAAGCCAATCCATTTCTGGTATATTGCATGCTGACAGCTTTAGCAAACTGACACCACCCTATTATTGAAAACTTGTAATAGTGGATATACATTTATTATAATTCATGAAAGAGCATTCATATATTTGTACAATTAACCACAGTCGTAGTCCACAACAGGATTCATTGTGTTATACGGTCCTGTGTTTTGTCCTCTAAATTTTCTTCTAGTAACAAACAACCTGAAATTTCCTTTCAACCATATTCACACACATAATTCAGTGCTGTTAATTACACTCACAATAATGTGCTACTTCCCCACTGTCCATATCCAAACATTTACAATCAACCTAATTAGAAATTCTGAACAAATTAAACATCAGTTCACCATCCTCTACCCTCTTTCTATCTCTTGGTAACCTATAATCTAGATTCTAACTCTATGAGTTCACTTATTATAGTTAGTTCACATCAGTGTGATCGTAAAATATTTTTCCTTTTGTGTTTTTCTTCTTTCATTCAATATACTGTCCTCAAGGTGATTCATCTCTGTTGTCACATGTATCAGGACTTCACTCTTTCTTATAGTTGAATAATGTTCTATTGTATGTGTGTGCGACGTTTTGTTTATCCATTCATCAGTTGATTGCACTTGGGTTGCTTCAATCTTTAGGCAACTGTGAATAATGCTTCTATGAACACTGGTGTGCAAATGTCTTTTTGAGTCCCTGCTTTCAGTTCTTCTAGGTCTTTACCTAATAGTGGGATTGTGGATCATACGGTAATTCTATATTTATCTTCCTCAGGAACTGCCAAAGTGTCTTCTACAGTGCCTGCATCATTTTACGTTCCCACCAGCAGTGAATGAATGCTCCTGTTTCTCCACATCCTCTCCAACACTTGTAGTTTTCTGTTTTAATAGTGGCCATTCTAATAGGTGTGAAAAAATACCTCATTGTTGTTTTGATTTGCCTTTCCCTAATTATTAAAGATGTTGAGCAACTTTTCATGTGCTTTTTAGTCATTTGTTTTCCCCTTTGGAAAAATGTGTATTCAAGTATTTTTTCCATTTCTAAATTGGTTTGTGTGTCTTTTTATTGATAAGTTGTAGGATTTAAAAAATATATATTCTGGATAGTAAACCCTTATCTGATATGTGGTGTCCAAATATTTTCTCCCATTGCCTTTCACTTTCTTTACAAAGTCCTTTGAAGTAAAAAAGCTTTGAAACTTAATGAGGTCCATTTATCTATTTTTTCCTTCATTGCTTGCATTTTGATTCTAAAGTCTAGGAAACCATTGCTTACCACAAGAACTTAAAAGATGCTTCCCTGCATTTTCTTCTAGGAGCTGTATGTTTTTGGTTCTTACATATAGGTTTTTGATCCATTTTGAGTTAATTTTTGTTTGAGGTGTGAGATAGAGGTCCTCATACACTCTTTTGCCTATACACATCCAGTTCTCCCAGCACCATTTCTTGAAGACACTATTCTGTCCCAGTTGAGTGGACTTGGCAGCCTTGTCAAATATCAGTTGCCCACAGATGTGAGGGTCTATTTCTGAACTTCTAAATACAGTTATATTGATCATTAGTACCATGATGTTTTGGCCACTGTAGCTATATGCTTTAAAGTCAGGAAGTGTGAGTCCTTCAACTTTGTTCTTTTTTTTTTTTTTTTTTT
>PVIY010014031.1:23933-43672 GCA_004026745.1 Myrmecophaga tridactyla | reverse complement strand
ATTTTTTGAGGTCTTTGATTTCATTTAGCAATGTTTTGTAATTTTCTTTGTACAAGTCCTTTATATGTTAGGTTAGATTTATTCCTACATATTTGATTCTTTTAGCTGCTATTGTAAATGGCATTTTAAAATTGATTTCCTCCTCAGATAGCTCATTACAAGTGTATAGAAATACTACTGATTTTTTCATGTTGATCTTGTGTCCTATCTCTTTGGTGAACTCAGTTATTAGCTCTAGGAGTTTTCTTGTAGATTTTTTGGGACTTTCTATATATAAGATCGTGCCATTTACAAATAATGAAAATTTTACTCTTCCTTTCTAAATTGGATGCCTTTTGTTTTCTTGCCTAAATGCTCTGGCTAGAACTTCTAATACAATGTTGAATAACAGTGATATCTCTGGGTATCCTTGCCTTGTTTCAAATTTTAGAGGGAAAGCTTTCAGCCTTTCACCATTGTGTATGATGTTAGCTGTGCATTTTTCATATATACCCTTTATCATTTTGAGGAGGTTTCCTTCTAGTCCTATCTTTCTGGGTCTTTTTCTACATCAGTGGAGACAATCAACCATTCCATGGTTTTCCCCTTTGATTTATTAATGTGGTGCATTACATTAATTGATTTTCTTGTGTTGAACTACCCTTGCATACCTGGGATAAATCCACTTGATCATGGTATCTAATATGCTTTTGGACTCTATTTGCAAGTGTTTTGTTTAGGATTTTTTGTATCCACATTCATAAGAGAAATTTGTCTGCAATTTTCTTTTCTTGTAATATCTTTCTCTGGCATTGGTATTAGGGTGATGTCGGCTTCATAAAATGAGTTAGGTAATATTCACTCCTCTTCAATTTATTGGAAGAGTTTGAGCAGAATTGGTGTTAATTCTTAGAATGATTGGTAGAATTCATCTGTGAAGCCATCTGATACTGGGCTTTTCTTTGCTGGGAGGTTTTTGATGATTGATTCAATCTCTTTACTTGTAATCAGTCGGTTGTGGTCTTCTAGATTCATTGCAGTCGGTTCATGTGTTTCTAGGAATTTGTCCATTTTATCTCATTTGTACAATTAGTTGGCACACAGTTGTTCATAGTATCCACTTATGATCCCTTTTATTTCTGTGGGATCAGTAGTAATGTCCTCCTTTTATTTCTGATTTTATTTATTTGCATTTTCTCTATTTTTTTCTTTGTTAGCCTAGCTAAGGGTTTGTCAATTTTATTGATCTTCTCAAAGAACCATCTTTTAGTTTTGTTGACTCTCTATTGCATTTTTTAATTTCATTTATTTTGGTGCTAACTTTGTTATTTCTTTCCTTCTGCTTACTTCGGAATTAGTTTGCTGTTCTTTACACAGTTAATATAGGTATTCAGTTAAGTTTTTTATTTTAACTCTTTCTCCCTTTTTAATGTAGGCATTTAGGGCTATACATTTCCCTTTAAGAACTGCCTTCACTGTTTCCTATAAGTTTTGATATGTTGTGCTCTTATTTTCATCCACCTTGAGATATTTACTGATTTTTCTTGCAATTTCTTCTTTGAACCACTGAATATTTAAGAGTATGCTTGTTTAACCTCCATATATTCATGAATTCTCCAGTTTTCCACCTGCTATTGATTTCCAGCTTCATTCCACTAGGGTTAGTGGAAGTGCTTTGTATAATTTCAGTCCTTTTAAATTTATTGAGACATTTTGTCACCCAACATATGGTCTCTCCTGGAGAATGAATTACAGGCACTTGAAAAAATGTATATTCTGCTGTTTCAGGGTACAAAGTTCTGTCTTTTAGGTCTAGTTTATTAATCATATTGTTCAAGTTTTCTATTTCTTTGTTCTTTCTCTGTCTAGATGTTCTATCCGTTGATGAGATGGTATATTGAAGTCTACAACTATTATTGTAGAAATATCTATTTCTCCCTTTAGTTAATTTTTTTTACTGTTAAATATAGCATATGTACAAAGATAAGAAAGAAAAAGCAATGATTTTCAAAGTACCTTTCAACAATTAGTTTTGGAACAGATTTCAGAGTTTGTTATGGGGTTACCATCCCACTATTTCCTTCTAGCTGCTCTAAATCAGTGGAGGCTAGAAGAATTTTTTTTTCTTTTTTGTGAAAAATAACATATATACAAAAAAGCAATAAATTTCAAAGCACATCACAACAATTAGTGTAGAACAGATTTCAGAGTTTAGTATGGGTTACAATTCTACAATTTTAGGTTTTTACTTCTAGCTGCTCTAAGATACTGGAGACTAAAAGAAATATCAATATAATGATTCAGCACTCACAATCATTTGTTAAACCCACCTTCAGTTTTGCCAGTGTTTGCCTCATGTATTTTGAGGCACCGTGTTTAGGTGCATAAATATTTGTGATTATTATTTCTTTTTGGTGGTTTGCCCCTTTCATTAATATATAATACCCTTCTTTGTCTCATAACAGTTTAGCATTAAATTATATTCTGCCTGCTCTTTTTTGCTTATTGTTTGTGTGGAATATCTTCTTCCAATCTTCTATTTTCAAACTATTTGTGTCTCTGGGTCTAAGGTGAGTCTCTTGCTGACAGAATATTGATGGATCATACTTTTTAAAATCCATTCTGATAGTCTTCATTTCTACACTCCTACAAGCTTCTTTCCAGTGTATTTCCTTTCAGCCTGCAAAACTTCCTTTATTATTTCTTGTAGAGCAGTTCTTTTGTTGATGAACTCTCTAAGTTTCCATTTTACTGTAATTATTTAAAATTCTCCCTCAATTTTGAAGGACGGTTTTGCTAGGTAAAGAATTCTTGGTTGGCAGTTTTTCTCTTTCAAGATTTTAAATATTTCACTGCCTCTTGTCTCCATGATTTCTGATGAGAAATCAGCACTTAATCCTATTACAGTTCCCTTGTTTGTGACAAATTGCTTTTTGCTTGCTCCTTTCAGGATTCTCTCTTTATCTTTGGCATTTGATATTCTTATTAGTAGGAATCTCAGAGCAGGTCTATTAGGATTTATTCTGTTTGGATTATGTTGAACTCCTTGGACATGTATGTATGTATATGTCTTTCATAAACTTGGGAATTTTGGGCCATTATTTCCTCAAATATTCTTTCTGCCCCTTTCCTTTTTTCTTCTGGGACATCCAGGATGTATATGTTTCTGTTCTTTGTGCTGTCATTCAATCCCCTGAGCCCCTGCTCTATGTTTTCCTTTTTTGTTTTTCATCTCTGTTCTTCTGTCTGTAAGATTTTAATTGTCCTATCTTTTAGTTCACTGATTCCTTCTTTTGCCCATGCAAATCTAATGTTATTTGACCCTAGTGTATTTTACTTTTTATTGTATAGTATAACATATACACAAAGCAAAGAAATAAAAAAAACCAATAGTTTTCAAAGCACTCTTCAACAAGTAGTTATAGTACAGATCCCAGAGTTTGTCATGGACTACCATATGATCCTCTCAGATTTCTCCTTCTGGCTACTCTGAATATAGGAGGCTAGAGGCATGAATATTTTTTTATCACCGCAATTGATTTTCTTTCTTTTTTGTGAAAAATAGCATATATGCAAAAAATTTCAATGCACACCACAATTAGTTTTAGAACATATTTAAGAGTTTGACATGGACTACAATTCCACAATTTTAGGTTTTTACTTCTAGCTGCTCTAAGATACTGGAGGCTAAAAGAGATATCAATTTAATGGTTCAGCAATCATATTCATTTGTTAAATCCTATCTTCTCTGTATAACTCCACCACCACCGTTGATTTTTCTGTCCCTCTCTTTAGGGATGTTTGGGCTATGGCCATTCTAATTTTTTCATGTTGGAAGGGTCTGTCACTAATATGGGGTATGGAGATGGAACTAGCTGATGTTCTGAAGAGGCTGGGCCCCTCTAGGTTCCAGGACTTATCTTGTCCAGAGACCCATCTGGAAGTTGTAGGTTTCTGGAAGGTTACACTAGTGCATGGAACCCTTGTGGAATCTTATATATTGCCTTAGGTGTTCTTTAGGATTGGCTGGAATGTTCCTGGTTGGGGTTTGGCAGGTTATGATAGGTAGCTATGTCTAACTGAAGCTTGCATAAGAGTGACCTCTAGAGTAGCCTCTCAACTCTATTTGAACTCTCTCTGCCACTGATAGAACACTTCTTTTCCCCCTTTTGGTCAAGATAGAATTGTTGATTCCACAGTGCCAGGATCAGATTCATCCCTGGGTGTCATCTCCCATGTTGCCAGGGAGACTTTCACCACTGGATGTCATGTCCCATGTAGAGAGAAGGCAATGATTTCACTTGCCGAGCTGGGCTTAGAAAGAGTGAGACCATATCTGAGCAACAAAAGTGGTTCTCCAGAAGTAACTTTTAGTCATGCCTATAGGTAGTCTAAGCTTCTCCATTACTTACATAAGCTTCACAAGAGTAAGCCTCAAGATCAAGGTATGGCCTATTGATTCTCTAAAAACATTCTTACTTTAAGATTCTTTAATTCTCTAAACTTCTCTCTGCACTGCCTCCAGGTTTTGTACACTATCTCACCTGTCTGAAAAATTTCTTCATTCTTTGTTCATTCATCAATTCTGTCAGTTTTAATTGAGAATATTCTATAGGCCAAACACTGGACTGAGCCATGGAATACATCATTGAATAAGTAAGGTCCCTATCCTCAGAACATGAACTGGGGAGAGAAATTTGAGTGAAGAGGGGGAAGAAGAAAGGCAGGTTATTCATTTAAGTAGGGTGGACCAAACAAAGGCCAAAGTCTTGAGTGTGTGTTGGGTGTAGGTGGGAGATATTGGGGAGGATGACAATGGATAGAGCTGAAGGCTTCATTCATGGCATAAGGGGCTGCATAATACCCAAGACATCCAGAAGGTGGTCCTCTGAGGAAGTTGTTGAGTTTAGAAGCTGTCTAATATCTGAGTTCTGGTCTAGTGGCTATACTATTGGTACCATGACAAAAGGCTCATCCTATCTCTGCTACAAAAATACAGAGAAATGAAGCCGCTTCCTATAAAAGGCTTAACACTGGAATACACCACGGAACGAACAAAAAAAGATTGCTGTTTAAAGCACGCTCTACCTTGTTTACTCAAGGGCTGTACATGATTGCCCATAGCTTTGCATGGCACTTGGAGAATCTCCTAGGAAGCTTACATACACCTGTGTATGCTTTTCTGGGCTGAAGAAGGGGAGGACTTGGGAATTAGAGGATAACAAATTAAGACTTTACTTATCCCTTCTGACACATACAGAGTTTTTGCAACACCCTCTATTTGCAGACAGATTATTTCTCTAATTATATATTAAGGGCTTGAGTCAGTTAATCTTTGTGCCTCCACAGAACTATGTCACTGCATCAACAGAATTTCATTTCCCAATCCTGCCCCTAAATGGCAAATAATGGGACACTGGGGGATGGTGAATGATACTGCTTTGTAGGTGTGTCTGAAAAGTTCAACCATGATCCAATTCATTTCACACCTGTCACTTAGAGAGATATGAAAATGGAAGTGAGAATGGCTCAGCCTATGTGAGAGTGGATTGACATTTTCCACTCTAAATCTGAAGTTGTTTTTGGTATTCCTTTTTACTTATGCCAGAAAAATACTCAACAACGGCCTTGTTGTTATCACTTTAGATTCTGACAATTGTCCAAAAGATTTAATAGACTTGCACATGCAAAGACACAGAAGTGGGCCGCAGTGTGCCATATGCAGGGAACCACAAGTTTTCAAAGCACTCCTAGTGAACAGAACAAAGGGCTGGGCACTGAGAGAGGACACAGGCTGTCTCTCTCTTGCTATAGGCAATGAGGAATCATTGAAGGCTTTTTCAAACAAGATAGGGACATGATCAGATTTTGGTTTTAGAAGGATTCCTCTGTAAATAGTCTAGCAAATGTCAAAGCAGGAAGCCTATTTTACCATCACTGAAGCAGGTGAGCCATCTCGAAAGCAAGGACCTGCAGGAACAGTGACTACAGATAAGATTAACAATTTAGAAAGTAAAGACGCAGACCTCAGTGACCGATGGACTGATTGGGTTGCAGAAGGCAAGGGAGAAGTAGGCATCCAGGTTGACTGGCAGGCTTTTGGTTTGGCCGCTGGCTGGGTGCTCAAACCTCTACCTGGGCCCAGAAGACAAGGGAGTGGACAAGTCTGGGTGGAGAGGAAGGGGATGGAGAGTAATGAATTCTGTTTGGTTTGTGTTACATTTATGATGCCCATGGTAAATTGAGATTCTGACATCCAGTGTGCAGTTTGAATGTGGAACTTAGGAGAGCAGAGCTGGATGTATAGACGTGGGGCCTGCTAAGACCAGGGCAGCAAATCCTATTATGCATCTCATGAAACAGGTGGATGAGGAGCCAGAAGGGCGAAGGGGAGAACTCTGTCAACCTAAGAGTCAGCATAAGAGAGTGGGAAGCAGCACAGCAAATTACTTATACTTCCCATTCTTCAGTTTATATGTACCTGCGTTACAGAGTTGTTATGGGATTTAAATAGCTGGATATTTGTAAAATCCTTAGTACAGTGCCTGATATGCAATGGACTCTATGCAAGTGTGAAAATGAATATATAAATACAAACATTTGATGGTGGACAGAGGAAAAAGACTCTGAAAAATAAATAAACTAGGAAAGGTGAGAAGGTTAGGCGATCAGGCCACTATAAAAATACCAAAAGTCCGAGGAAGAAAGAGCTTAAAGAAAGAGGAAGTGATTATATGGCAAGTGTGAAAGAAAGACTTGAAAAGTGCTTACTGGCTTTGGCATATGGAAGTTCACTGGTGATTTTAGAGTCTCTTTGGTGATGGGTCAGGGAGAAGCATGGTGGGCTGAGGAGCAAATCAGCGGGCAGTAAGCGGGAAAGCTCCTGTAGGCACTTGGTTTAGGGTGAGACTGAGCAGAGAAGTGGAGAAATACTGAGCTATCAGCCGGGAAACTGGTTTCCACTCAGGCTTTGCCAAGACCCACTCTCCAATACAGGGCAATCCGTCCCTCCATCCCAGATCCTAGTCTGTAAAATAGAGGGAAGACTTGATTTCTACATGCGCACCAGCTTGATGACTTTTTTCTTTTTCTTGTTACTAACATTTGATGATGATTACATTTTTTTTTTTTTTTTTTGACTTAGAGGTGGTGCTGGGAACAGCTAATGGTATCCTTTCTTAAATCTCGGTGTTGAGTTTACAAGGCTGCTATTAGGGGTTGGTTTATTTTCAAATTTATAAAATGTTTTCAATGCACGATTTCACGTTGGATCCTAGGAAATGATATCCTTCATAGTCTCACTTTATCAGTGAAGCAGAATCAGAAAGATGGGGTGGTTTTTCTCAAAATCACAAAGGGAGTAACTTCGAATCAAGGTTTGCTGACCACAAATCCGATGTCTGACAGCTGGCCAGACCAGTTGGGGTGAGTGGCATGAAGCTAAATTAGAGCTGGATCTCTAAAGAATCAAGTTTTTATTTATGAAAATACCTTTCAGCGTAAAATGCCTTCTTTCTATTTCTCAAAACAATGGATTTTTCTGTCACATTCTATTCCCCGACAGAAGGTCACAAGCTAGCATAGGACTTTGGAGAAATAAACTCTCTCTATTTTGGATCATATAGAGTATATAATTAAATCTATATAATTTAAACTTATTATATAAATGCTGTCCATTCTACCTCCTGGAGGTATAGATAGAGTGTTCAATAATAAGACCAGTTGTGTTTTATTAGATCGATGTGGTTATGTACAGAGATAATCTCAAAGCATTAATCTTTCACAGGCATTATTAATCTGATTCTCCCAGCCACTCTTTGAGAGAGGTAAAACGGCAATGATGCATTCCACCTTAGAGGTAAGGATTCCACTCTCGAGATAAGACTCTGGTCTTAGATCATGGGACCAACCTGAGGTCCCAAAGTGTTACTCAGGAACACACCTAGATGTCAGTTTTCTCCTCTACACACTGGAGATTATGTCAAACTTGGGGAGCTACTCTGCAGGGTCTGGTCAGATAATGTCAGTAGGTGCCTGGCCTACAGTTGGCATGAGTAAGTCAGTGACCATTAGGGGAATCCATGGTCCCCACCTCCCCAGGCAGCTCTGATCTTTAATGTCACAGGGTTGGGGTGGTGCTTTTTATTTCCTAGTGACTGAAACTTAAGGGAAAATTTTAAATAACAACTGAGGTGAGAAAGGAAGAGAAAAGAAGGAGGAAGAATAGGAGGCGAGGAGAAAAAGAAGATGCCTTAGCAGAAGTTAAAAATTTCACAGATGGCAGCTTTGGGTTTGCAAATATTTGTGTAAAGTGCTGACTTCATCATTCTATGGAGCATTTATGGGGTAATATCTAAGCAGCACATTGAGTGCCTTGGAAAATAGTGTTAGATAAAGTTAAAATACAGAGGATATAAAAAGGCACGGCAATCTCAGATATATAGTCTATGTGTTAGAAGAAAAAAATTGCTTTATTCATCAAAATGATCAATGTAAAATGAAGAAAGCAGAAACTTGTTTTTTGGTGGGGTAACCAGCCTGATACTCCTGAGGATTAATGCAGTATAAATATTTTTACCACCAATAAAAGAGTCTTTAGAAATACTACTTCTCTCGTTCAGCATGAGTATCAAACACTGCTAATTTAAAGTCAGCAGAAACAATCTGGCTAACTTTAGGGCACATACTCATGTGACTTCATTTATAGTAAATGAAAAACTCTATGGTCAAGTAGCTTGTTTTCTCTGGGTGACAGGTTTACAGTATGACCTGATTTTATCTCAGAAGAATATCTATTTGGATATGGCTCTGTAATATTCTGTACATTATCTTTTAAATCATGAGCACCATAATTTTGAAGGATGACACAATGCAGGACAAAATATGGCAAACCTTTCTCATTTCTTTAGCACTAAACTTCTTGCACCATTTTAAGAAAAGGATACTGTGTTTGGCTATAAAACACTATACTATAAAACCAAAAAATTACCACCCCAAGGAAAGCAACTATTTCTTTCCTTCACCCCAAGGAAATAATTTTTTGAAAAGAGAAAAGCTATATGTGCAAAGATATTTAGAGCTGCGTTATTGTGATAGTATAAAAACAGAAACAACTTAAACAATAAGGAAACAATTAAAAAATAACTGCATGTTGATATGGTAGGCTACCATACAACTACCAAAATGATAAATGTGGTGTCTATGAAAAGGCTTTGAAAATATTTGCAAAATATTGCTTTAAAAAGTGTAGAAAATTGAAAAATGTATGTCTGTTATGATCCCATCCATGTAAACAAGGAGTGTTTCTGTAGATAATATTTGGATGGGAACATGAAGAAATGAAAACCATTCCTGTACCATGATATCAGTCAGGATATGCTAGATTATGCTATGGTAACAAATAATCCCTATACCTCAATGATTCATAACAAAAGCTCATGCTACACAATCAGACTCTGCCTGCTGTGGTCACTCAGGGTTCCAGGCTGAAGAAGCCTCGGTTTTCACATATGGTCCCTCAATCATCTCAATCTTTGCAAAGGGGAAGATGTGACATTATATCTTAAAGTTTCCACACCAGAGTGAAATATATCCCTTCTACTCAAGTTTAACAGGCAAGTCACATGGACATGCCTAACTTCAAAGGAAGCAGAGAAGTTAAATCCTACTATGTTCTTTGAAAGAGAACCAGAAAAATTTGGTGGACCACTTCAATGACTCTCACAATTAGATTGAAGGAATTATAGGTGCTTTTTCAAATATTTTATAATGTTGAAATGTTATACACAGTGCCAGGTTAAAAAAATATTTTATGCACTGTATACTTTATCCTAGAAATAGAATGGCTCTTGAAAAAGGGGGTTTATTAAGCTGAAAGTTTACAGTTCTAAGGCTGTGAAAATGTCCAAATTAAGGCACCAACAAGTGGTTACTTTCCCTCAAGAAAGGCGAAGGAAGTTTGGGGTTTCTCTCTCAGCTGGGACGGCACATGGCAATGTCTGCTAGCTTTCTCTCCCACCTTCTTGTTTCATGAAGCTCCCCTGGGGTTGTTTTCCTTCTTCATCTTCAATGATCTCTGACTGTGTGGGCTCTGTTGGTTCTGGTGGCTCTAAAGCTTTTTCCAAAACAGTTCCCTCTTAAAGGGATCCAGTAAGCAACCCCACCTTGAATGGGTGGAGACACATCTCCATGGAAACTGTCTGATAAAAAATTACCACCCACAATCAGGTGGATCACATCTCCATGGAAGCAATAATAACGCTTCCACCCAGCAATATTGAATGAGGATTAAAAAGCTTGGTTTTTCTGGGGGTACACAATAGATTCAAACAGGCACATACACTATTACTGCCTCAACTTCCACTTAGGAGCCAGAAATTGAGAATCGATGATGTATATACCGTATTAATCTTTCAGAGAAAGCTTTTAACTGGAAATTCCTTAACATGTACATTCTTTTATTCAAGCATTTTAAGTGGACCAAGATGATAAATACTTTCATGTTAGGAAATACAGTTTGATTGAAAAAATATTTCCAATTCCACATCATCGTAATATGCAATTTGTAACTTATATAGAAGAATGGAATACAACAAGGCATTCTGCTACACATATTTAGAAAAGTAGCTCGAATAAAACGTCTTCTGCCTGTGTACAATATAGCATTTTCTTTATTTCCATAAGCAATCAGCAAAAGAAAATACATGTCACAATAGTAGGGTTTTTCAGTATTCCAGTACGTAAGCTTATGAAAAGTTCAGAATGAATGAAATATTGTGTGGTGCACAGCGAAGGACACCGGCTTTGGTTTCAGGCATGTTCATATTCTGAAGCACCATTTATTTTTATATAGTCTGGGGCAATGTGTGCTAACTGCTTCTGTATAATGGGATTAAAGTGTTCTCCCTTGTGTATATTGTTGTGAAGTTTATGAAATAACATATGCAAACCACTTAGACAAGTGGCTAGTATATACTGGATAAATAAGGGTTCATTTATTTATATGTTAGCTGTTTATTGTGCAATTGCTTGGCAATCACAATCACACAGTAATTCAGCCATACGAAGGGGAGTGGATTTGTTTCAAGTGCCACTCTGTTGTGCACAGACATTTAGAGATAGACTTAATCAAAGCAACCAGTGTTCCTCCTGAATGGAGTTCAAATGGAATCCCATAAGGTGCATTTCTTCAAGTAATGTTTAGCCACTGTGTGTTGATGATTCTTACTGAGGGCAGTGCCATGTGGATAGTGGGCATTGAATAAGCAATAATAGAGGAGGATAATGACAACGAGTCAAACCTCCTCCCTTAATGATTCATGATGAGTAAATTCCTCTCTGGGAACAAGCCATCTGAGGGGAATTAATCATCCAAAGGCAGCAAGGGACGGTTTGAGAAGTAGAGGGACGCTCTGTATACTGTCGCCCTCGCTCCATTCTGCCATGCACGGAGCAGGAGGAGCCGTTACTAGCAGGTGACCAGGAAAACCAAGAGGGCAAGGCCACGCAGAGAAGGTGGAGCCAGGTTGGCTTCTGAGGGTGTCCACATCCTCATGGACCACCTGTGTCTTCAGGGGCTGGAGACCTGGTCCTTCTGGCCCAGGATGGCTGGCCGGGCCCTGCCCCATTTTCCCCAGCCTCTAGCAAGGGTACTGATATGAGCTGCATGGTTCAAAGAAAACTCCCAAAGCTAGCTTGTGATGCGTGACTAAGAGAGACGGCAAACTGAGTTTCATTCCTGCCAGAGAGGCAAATTTATCCATGCAGTTGATGAAATCGTCCAGAAACCTGTGCCGAGGGCTCTAAGTATATCCAAAAACAAACCACAGGGCGTTCAGCCACTGTTCAGGGAGGAAGGGAACCTAATGCCTTTTCAGCGTCTGAGGCTACAGATGATCCCAGGAGGCTGAGACCCCACCTTGCCTTCTGCAGGTACAGGTCTTCTGTTCAGAGCCTGGCTCGCATCCCTGCCCTTCTGATCACATAACTCACCCCACCCAACGACTTCTGCCCTGACTCATTTTCTTACCACTCCTTTTCTGCACTGCCTTTATTGTCTGGGTGTGTTCCTCCATGCACATGAGTCCTGTGTTTTCAACTCCCCTGTAAGCTCTTCCTGGGCAGGGACCAGGTCTTGCTGACCTCTTAATATTCTCTGTCTCTCTCTCTATATATATCCTAGCACACATTTAGGTACAGAGTGGATGATCAACTTAAATATTTACAAAAATTAATCCAGGGTTTGTACAGAGAATCTGGCTGCAGGAGGTTGAATTTGGCTTTATTTCTATCCTGTGCTAAGTGCTGAGGTTGTTTTTGTTCTTTATTAAACCTAGGGAGGGACCCATACGGAAATCTCCTAAGAGATGATAAAAAAGGGAGCCTAGGAAATACCTAGTTGCCTTAGGTCTTTTCCTGACTAGAGCATTAAAATGACTTCTTCCATCTTCAGAATTCCTCTTAGGACATATTTGTGGCACCAGCATGTATGCAGATTCATCCTTTCAGCTAGTCAGCCAGCAAACATTTAATTAACTCTCAGCAGGGAGTTCCTTGTGGGTGGCAGTTATATATTTTTTATATCTTTATCCTACATGACTAGCACCAGTTCCTGGCACATAGTCAGCACTCAGTTTAATAAGTGATTTTTTTTTTTGCTTTGTTTTTGTCATTTCTACATTATAAAATATTTTCTCTTGGCTTGCAAGATAATCAGCTTACACCTGAATATAAAAAACCATGGACAGAGTCTCGGCAATAATAGCTTTCTCATCTTTCCTTTGAACATCCCTGAAAGCTGCCTCCCTGACTTTAGAAGTTATATCTAAAATTTGACTCAGTTTTCACTCTCCTCTGACCCCACCCCCAACCCCACAAATCCTGTTTTCAGTAACTGCCTGCTGTGAAGAGCCCTGCCCTGCCCCGTAGCCTCTTCCGCAGACAAGGTCAGTGTCCCAGCTGTGTGCTTCAGTGCTAGGAAAGGAAACAGTGTAGGGAAGGGCCTAGGGACAGACGGAGAGCAGGGCTCCAGGGAACTCAAAGAGTGGGCATCATTTGCTGAGCTTTCCTCAAGTTGATTAATAGAACTTGAGAAGAAAGTTTGAGAAAGAAAATGCATATATGAGTTTTCCCTCTCCTTGTCAGCAATAAAGACGGGGGTTTTGTTCCTATGGCTAGCCTGAACTGCTGAAGAAAGCATGTTTTTTACTTCTCTGCTTCCTCATTTACTGTTGGCTCCATAGAATAAATAAAAAGGAAAAGAATCATGGAGAAACCTTTTTCCAGGAAGAATTTTAATAAAAATTCTAAGCGGAACCAACAGCACCATTGCAGCGCTCCTGCTGGCAGCTGATTGTGGTTATTTTTGCGCTGCTTATAGAAAGTGTGTTCAAGGGCGGGGAAATTTTCAAGTTTGCAAAAATTGTTATAAATAGATATTCCCCACTTTTACTTTTCAGGCAGTTCTAAATTCTCCGAAGATAAAAAGAGAAAAGTTGTCTCTGCTCTTACCTTTAATCTAAGTAAGATTTGCTGGCAGATGGAATTATTTCAAAAGAAATGAGCTAGTGGCAGTAATTTTGGTTGTAACTCATCAGTCCTTTAACTTGCATGGGCTTAATTTAATACTTCTTCAGTTGAGGGTTCCTAGCAATAACAAAGAAGAAACGAAGGGAATTAATTCCTCCGCAGTTGTTTTACCTTTAAACTCAGGTGCACTGAGGGTTCTGCTATGCTCTTATTGCTCCAGTTGTTTCCATGAATCTGCTCACACTGGGTTGGACCATTCCTATGGCAGAGATGATGTGATTGCGGAGATCGTCACTGACGCCCACTTGAGAGTTTAGAAACCTGCAAAACCGGGGATAATTGCTCTTATTAGGGTTTTTTATTTTTTTTTAGGGTTTTTCTCGCTTCATTTAATCATTCCCTTATCCATTTATTCATTCAGAAAACTTTACTGGGTGCTTTTTTCCCCCTCCCTTTGAAGGAGTAAAATCTTTGTTGAAGGTTAAGACTCCTGCATTTTCCATTTCCTCTTTCCTTCTTCTTTCTTAATTAGGCCACTCTCATACTAAGGAAAGCAAAAAGCCAAAAAGACAACGCTCTGGTCTTCCAGTGCAAAAGGCTTCGCCTGATTTCCCACTGTGGGTCCTTAAATGTAGCACGTCTATACGAGTGCAAGGCAGAGGAATATATAAACACCGGAATGTAGGGTCTTCTTCTCAACTCTGATCTTGATTCTCAATTCTGGCCAAGCATTTATCACAACTGCTGCTTTTTCTCTCTGTGCTGCAATGCCTCAGCTCTAACACATAGCTCTTGCCTAGTTCTGAGATATTTAGCTGACTTTTACATATGTGGCATATATACATATAGCAAAGCCTCATTTGTCTGCCACTGTCATGTAATCAGAATTTCTAGGAAACTTAAATTTACACAATTAAGACATATCTTCTTTTATTTTTACTTTGTATTTTGATAAAAATATTTCTAAAATTTCTCTCATTTTGCTTCTTAAGCAGTGTGCAATGAACACAACTTACCCCTTTTTATTGCTCATTCTCATTATTAATTACTGCTCAAATGCTATAATGCAGCTCCAATGTCTCCTCCCTCTGCTGTCCAGTTTGTGTAGTTTCTGAGTCTGTGGCCAGCAGTACTTCCCTTCTCATGTGCTCTCTGGCGTGACAAGCCAGACAATCCCTGGTTAGAACTCGCTGTAAAATAAGAGTCAATAAACTCCAAGTTATCTTCAATCCTGTCTCCTTAGCAAAGTGCCTGGGCCATGGTGCCCAGAGGCCTGCTTCTGAACTCTCTAGTTCTTAGCATCATATTGGCTGAGATAAAAATAAATGCACCCTAAAGGCTAACATGAACACCTTTCCCAAGGCTCTGAGCCATAGTTTGCAGGAGCAGATCTTGCATTTAATTTGTTCTCTGCCCAGTTATTCAACATAGCTGCCAGCATGGTGCTCTTGATCTCATTAAAGCGAGTGAAAATGACAATGTCATGGGATAGCCCTTATCCCTCATGTGGTTCCATATCCAGGCCCCTCGACTTGTGCTAAGAAGCACCTGGAATGAATTAAGAGTGGGTTCAAAGTGGGGTTCTGGGGGCAGCTATGGGGCAGGAGAATGCACACAGAAGTTACCCGGCCTCTTTGGTAAAAAAAGAGCCTTATGGGGTGGGTCACAGGGTCTCAGTGGCAGAGTTCTTGTCTGCCAAGCTGGAGACCCGGGTTTGCTTCCCGATGCCTGCCCATGTTCAAAAACAAACAAACAAACAAAAAAACAGAGCCGTATGCTCTCCTTCACCAGGTAAAGGTGATACAGGCCTGGAAAACACACCTGAGCCGGAGTTTCTGTCCTTGCCTGTCCCTTCAACACCTCCTCTTGTTGTTGATTTTTGGAGTCTGGCCTGTCCTCATCGTTGACCAGAACAGTGGCTGTGAACTGGCAGAAGGGCCTGCAAAAGAGAAATGCTTTCAACTCTTTCCCAATCTTAAGTAAATATTCCTCTCCTAAAAAAGACTTCATAAGCCAAGACCTTATACCACAGTCTTTGGATGGTGTTCTAGTTTGCAAGCTGCCAGAATGTGCTATACCAGAAATGGAATAGCTTTTGAAAAGAAGAATTTTTTAAGTTGCAGGTTTACAGTTCTAAGGCCGCGAAAATGTCCAATATTAGAGCAAGGTTATAGAAATGTCCAATCTAAGACATCCAGGGAAAGATACCTTGGTTCAAGAACATTCAGGGTTTCTCTCAAATGGAAAGGGACATGGCGAACATGGCTCCATCTGCCAACTTTCTCTCCAGGTTTCTTGTTTCATGAAGCTTCCCCAAGGACATTTTTCTTCTTCATCTCTAAAGGTCTCTGGCTGCTTGAGCTCTCGTGGCTCTTTCCAGAATGATTCCTTCTTAAAGGGCTCCAGTGAGCAACCCCACCTCAAATGGGTGGAGACACATCTCCATGGAAACCATCTAATCAAAAGTTACCACCCACAATTGGGTGGGTCATATCTCCATGGATAATCAAAAAGCTCCCACCCAGCAATATTGAATGAGGATTAAAGGACATGGTTTTCCTGGGGTATACCATAGATTCGAACTGGCACAGGTGGTATTACCACACATTTTTCTTGCCCTAATCTATAGGCTTCTCAAGATCAAGTACTTTGTTTATTATCTATCCAAGTCCCCAGCAGGGCCTGGAATCTTCAGGTCCTTTCACCTCCTTCAATCCCAGGACTCTGCCAGTCTCCAATCCTGGACTGGCACAGCCATGTTCTCTGCTGTGGCTCCGAAATCCTATGTCTTCTAAAGTGCTGGGATCAGCTTTCCTCATTTTTACTTCTCAGCTCAGCTCCTGGTGTCCTTATCCATTCTCAAGGCTTCAGCTACTTACTTTCTACGTGGAAGAATCTTAAATATACATTTCTACACACCAGGTAACAATTTCAATTAATTTATGTGTTTCCTTTGTCAAATAGTGGTCTTTGCTTAAAAAACAAAACGAGACCGAAAAACTGGGTTCCTTCTTTTATCCTTAGGTAGAAAATCCACTAGGAAGGAGCTCTCATTCCTAGTATTGGCCTTTCCCCCCCTAATTTCCTTCCTGCCTTTAAGCTAGCTATTAATTTCACTGAATGTCAGGATTCTTCATTCTGAAATAAAGGGGTTGAACTAAATTTCATAAGCAATTCCAAGTTCTAAAATACTGATATTTTTTCCTATGACATGCCTTTGCATCATTTAATTTGTCCAGACAAATACTATTAGAATTTCTTTAAAATAATGTAAATTGTTTGTCATATTATTTTTCTGACCTTTGTTCTTTACATCAGATTTTACTTTAAGAAAATATTTTAAACATACAGAAAAGCAAAGAAAATTATACAATTTCTGTTGTATATCATAATACATGATGCCACAGACTTAGGCATCATGTATTATGATATATATATGCACATATATGTATGTGCACTTGGCATACATTAGGTTATCAATAAATACTTCTGGAATGAACTAATGAGCTGAATCACAGTCAGAGAAGTCAAACTTGTGTTTCTTGTGAAATAGTTGTGATTTACCCAGAATAGCCAGCAGAGGGAGTGCCTGGACATTGACAAAACTGGCCTTTGGTTTAGATGGGTTCCCTTAGTGTGTTAGCTCCCCTCAGCGTACAACTCTATTATTGTGCAGTAGCTTAGCACATTTCCAACAACTGATCTATTTGTACCTTGTTAGCCATACTAAATATTCATACTCACAAATTATCCACAGACTTCAAATTGCATGGAATTTTAAATTACTAGTTGGAAAATCCTCATTATTTAAGTAGTCTACCTAGCTCCTTCTAAGCTGCCCTAAACTTACTTTGCATGGTGTAGAGATATTTCTCAACCATGCCAGTCAGTATAGCAAAGTGATGGTCTGAATTAATCATCCAAGCTGCTCTCTGTTTCGTTTCACTAGTTAAGTATTTTACCTACCCACCCACACACAAAATATACCTATATGGTAAAGAAAAAGAAAAAGAAAACTTAAAAAGACCATGAAACATAAGCTCTCCCCGCTTCCTTATCCCTTGAGGAAGCCATCATTAACAGCTTCTTGCGTCTTCCTGAAATTGTCCATACATGTAAAATAAGTACATGTAACTCCAGTTAGTGGAATTACAAATGCACATTGCCTACAACTTCGTTTTTTCCCAGCTAATAGCTTCTGATATCTGTACTTAAAAGTTGTGCTTCAATCTTTTTAATGATCATGTGGTTCCCCACAAGATAGATATATTAACTAGTAGAGATTTTGACAAAGAACAAAAGGTCTGTGTATTTCTGGTCAGACAATACACTAAAACAGCTGCTGCTTCTTGTCTTACGTAGGTATGTATTTTCAGAGGAAAGCCATATAAAGAACCCTTAAATCTTAGCTATCCTATGCTCTGTGCATCTGCACACCCAGGTGGAAAATGACTATGTCAACCAGACACAACTATAAAAAACCGACGTGCTTTGCTGTGTCACTGCGCTCCACAGCCAGGTCAGCACCAGAATTCCCAGTGCCAGCCATGAGGAGCCTCCTTCCCATTAATTCCTCTGGACTCATATTCCCTGCTGTGGAAATCCTGACTTTTGAACTTCTCATCCACATTTAAAGAAAAAAAACAGGGAAATAGTGATTGAGATTCAGGAAATGTAAAGTGGTATAACAGTAAACCCACAGTAAGACTAAAATGTATATCTAGTACCATGTTCAACTTCTTTTCCATTGGCCCCTCTGTGATGCACAAATATCAACTGATAAGAACAGAATGATGATTTACCACAGCATACACATGAAATTATTTTACCTGCATTTTTGTAGAGCAAATTCATTTTGGTGAACCCCAAATTCATGCAATATATTACATTTCTTCCTATGATTATCATCATGGACTCCCAATATTGAAAAACTAGAGTCCATCTGGTTCAATCTTACATTATATACAAAGAGAGACTTGCTAGACAAAATGTGATTCAGAGCCCAGGAGGTAGCAGCATGTGAAAACTCAGTTACAAGGCTAATTTAACTTATGTGCCCCACTTCAGACACGGAACCAGAGTCACCAGGAGTTGCAACCAGCAAACTGATTTAACAAAGTTTCAGGGTAATTCGTACCACACTAATATTTGAAAACCACAGATCTAACAACCCCTCATTAATGGTGTTTTAGTTTCCCAGCTTCTATAACAAACACCATACAATGGGTCGGTTTAACAACACTTGGTTCACAGTTTCAGAGGCTTAGAGGACTTGCTTCCTTCCTGGTTGGGTGTCTTCTAACTGGCCAGCAATCTTTGGATTTCCTCGGCTTTTCTGTCACGTGGTAACACTTCTCCTTTCTCTTCCCATGACTTCCACAGCTTCTCTCTCACTGTCCAGTTTCCTTCGCTTATATGGACTCTGCTGTATTGGATTAAGGCCCTCCCTCATTCTGTTTGGGCAGGTCTTAACTAAAGACATCTTCAGAGGTCCTATTTACAAATATTCGCAGCCACAGGACTAGGGGTTGAGACCTGAACATGCCTTTGTGGGAGACACAATTCAATCTCCAAAGGATGGTCATTAGTTTCTGCTTAAGCACTTCCTGCATTGGGAAACTCACTGCTTCGCAATAGAAAAGACCATTTTCTATTGAGCATCACTCTTTCAGGAAAATTCCTTCTTATTTCAAGTCAAGTCTGCTCCCTGGAGCTTCTACCCGTTACCTTTGGTCCTGATCAATAAAACATATACAACCTTGACTCTGTCTTTAAATGATGGTTATATATGATAGTCACAAATAGCTATTGTGAGTCTTTCCTTCATTCAGTAAGTGTCCTACTTCCCCAGTAAGTGTCCTCCTGCAAGCTAAATAGCTTCTGTGGTTTTTAAACACTCACCCTGCTATGTTTGCCTGACTCTTCACTGTCCTGGGTGATGTCCTCCAGTGATGTTCACTTTTGTCACTATTCCTCTTGAATTCCAGGTGCAGTCTGACAACATATCATAAAGTGGATACTTCTCTTTTGTTGCAGTATTATTTGAAACCTAAGTGCCATTGGCTTGGGCTTGGATATTCTCATTATCACAGGTTTTTACCTTTCTAACACTTAAAAGCCTGTGAAAGTCTCATCTGCTAATTGTGTTGTTGGGTTAATTACTCATTGTTTGGCTTTATCAAGAGTATTTTAAATCCACTTAGCCACAGACCATTACAAGTGAGAGGTTTTTT
>PVIY010014031.1:0-23833 GCA_004026745.1 Myrmecophaga tridactyla | reverse complement strand
CTCTTGGCCCTTTAAGGGTTAGCAATGAAAGGGTGAGGGCAAACGGATGTTGTAGAGAGTTGCAGTGATAATGGAGGTGGCCCCAGCAGGCTTTGTGGGCTATATGTAAGGAAAAATGAGGAAATCACTAAGGAGAGTGAGAGAAAAATGACACAGACAAAAGAGAAGAAGAAACATAATGGCCTCTGCTACTAAGAAGGAAATAGAGTATCTTCAGCTCTCCAAACTGCTGTTCTTTGGTTTTCTGCATCCATGAGTTAACCCCATTTTCTTAAGTTAGCTAGTCAGGGACTCTGTGCTATGATTTAGGGCTAAACTGAGCCCAGTGAGGTCAGAGCATGGAGTGCTAAGCTCCCCTACAAAGGATGCTGACTAAACAACTCAGATGCAGTCAGCAGTGGAGGTTTACCTAACTAGAAGCAGAGAATAGATGCAGGAAATAAAACTGGCCTAAAATAACTGTGTTCTTTCTTCATCGTGCACTTCTCAGGGTAAGTCTTTAAAGTATTACTTAGCCCCTCACATCTTTTTAAGCAGCAATTTATTTAAAATCCTAATCAGTTGTTCATCCCCATTGTTCAAATATCACTTCATCCCTTTCTGTTCTAAAACATGAATATGTCAACTTGTGATTCATGTGTTATTTGTCTCTCCACTAGACTGTGGCCTTCAGGAGAGTAGGAATGAATTTACTTGTCTATGAATATCCTGTGCCTAAATTCTCACCTTGCAGGCCATAGGGACCCAATAAATATGTGAAGAATAAATTAATGAATAAGTGAATGAGTAAATTACCAAAGACAGCTTTATTTAAGTCCGTGGCACCAAAATATACTCTTAAAGCAAGAATTTAGCAAAAATGAAAAATCCTTGCAACTGATCTAAAGTCAAATGCCCTCCCCATCCTCATTAAAAGAATAGAATAAAAAGCATGTAACTTAATGAATGCATTTCATGTATACTTTGAGTTGAAATCCAAGACAGAATTGTTGAGCCCCTTTTCTCCAACTTCCACATACTCTCGTAGTGAAAGCCCAAACCCAGCTGGGTTAGGGCCGTGCAAGCCAATCCAAGTGCCGGGACCTGCAAAGGCCGCCCGGACGCTTCTGCAGATGGCCTGCCCTTCGCATCATGAACACAACCTGCTGCCACATCTCACTTGCCTTATTGATTGCTTTTGGTAAATGTAACCAGCTTTGCAGAAAATGGCTGCAGAGATTTCTCTCCCAAGGGCTGGAGGCATCCTGCAAGTGATCATCTACCTTAATAAAAAGGGTCACTTTGATCAGAAAAGTGCGTGTACCAGTCCGGTGGCACCATCTCGCCAGAGCTGTTAAATTTTCAGGAATTTGGCAAGCTCGGTATTAAACACAGCCGTCCGTAAAAGTTAAATTATATAAACTTATAACTAAATAAATCTCATTAAAAGTAAAAATAAAAACTCAAAATTCATCACTTCTTAATTATTTGGCTACATTTTATCATTACGTTTGCTTGGGAGGTTGTTTGTATGTATCGTATCTGTACAGTGGAACATAATGTTGTACCGCTGTGCAGCTTTTCCCAGCTCCAGGTCAGTGTCATCATTCGGTAGCTTGAAAGTAGCCCCTGTGGGAGTATTAACAGCTTAGAAATCAGCAAACACTACAAATCAGAGCTCCCCCCACACTGGAGCCTGTTGTTAACCATTTGCCAGCATACCATTGTTTATGCATTGGCATAAACTCTTATCAGATTTGAACACTGCTTTATGATGAGAATGAAATACTCAACAAACATCTGCTTAACATTCCCTAAGAAAGTGGAAGCCCTGTAAAATCGCTGGAGCTGAAGCTCCACTGCATTATTTCATAAAAGCCATGGTGTATAGACCCTCATTCTCCCTGAGAAGCATTTCATGGGACCCAACGCACAAAAGGATTATGTCTCAACTGCATTTTAATACTCAGGCTGTAAACCTTTAATGAAAAGACGGAGAAAAGTACATTAAAAGCCTCATATTGATCCATCAGCCTTTTTATGACCATAGACACAGAAGTGGAGTGGTAAAGCAAGAGGCTATTATCTTAGTGAGATAACATCAGGAAAGATAAACAGGAAAATGTGAAAGAAAAAAAGTGTAGGTAGGAGCTTAAGTAAGCAGATTGCAAAGAAGTCAGCACCTTTGGGATTCTATCACTTATTGAAGCAATAAAAGAGTCACAGATTTCGGTGACAGACAAAGGTACAGCCTCACAAATCAGATGCCACACATTCCAATACAATTGCTTAAGTCCAGTTCTCGTGGAACAGTTTGCATGTTTTTCATTCAAATTAAAACAAGAAATCATTGTTAGATTCATGAGGTAATAAAATTCATTTGTCACCCAAAGTTAGGTCACAGTCCAGAGTATCAAACTACAGTTTTTTCCTGCCCAAGAGACTATATTTGTGAAGACGCATGTTAAAAAAAAACTGTAAAATGCTTATGTTTTTGAAAAGGACATCAGTCAATAGCTACAATAATGACCATAAAGCTTAGCTCAGTTGCTATATTAAATCTGATCATAAACATTGTGTCAAACAAGTACATACCTTGGCAGGTAGTTCTGTTTGTAAACTTCTTGCTCAGATTACATGATGCTCTGGATTCTGGAACCCAGAACTCTCACTTCTGCAGCTGCTCAAAAAAAGCAAATAGTTGTATTTCTTAGCAGACAGCAGGTCTTATTTTCTTGAATTGGTTTGCTCTATTTTTGCTAAGACAATTTCTTCTATGACTTATTGTTGAAGTTAATCACAAAACATTTATGAGCAAATAACCTCACTAATTTGGGTTAAAAAGGAAAAAAAAATCAATTTGCTAAAAGAGCAGCTGTGGTGAAAGAGACACAAATTTTCTTTAGCTCAAAAGAAAGTGTGCTGATTGCCCCACTCTTTGTCTATTTTCATCCTCTTTGAGAAGCAGGCTGGGAGGAAAATTTTACACGGGTAGGGAAGGCATCGCTGTTAATCTGCTTATTTGATGAAACAAAGAAAGGATGTTTTCCATTTGTCCCTGTTGGAGTTATTCCTGTCCTCACTTCTTTTTTTCTTTTTGTTTCTTTTGGCATGCCCTCATTTCTAAAAAAGTTCATGACCCTTTCCTTATCAGCATTTTGAAAAAAATATTTGCACAGAAATTTATCAAATCTAGTGAGCCCCCAGTCTTAACTAGTTTGAAGCTTTCATTGTTTTCTATAGCTTCTACCCAATATAAATTTCCACAGTTGAAGCATTTCTGGGAAAAATTAAAACATTTCCCTTGGTAAATACAGCCAGCCAGATCCCCTTACAGCATGTTAAACCAACCTATGATTCATTTTGATTTGTAATTATCATACTTATGAATACATGGAATTTTAAAGCAGAACACATATTCACAGGATTTCAGAAAACACACATGTTCATAAGATCTCCAAAAAATGCCCATGTACCTTAGTGAGGAAATTTGACAACTTTCTAATTGGTTACCTTCTTCCTACATACAGAGGCCAGAACTATCTGGGAAGCAGGGCTCTTTTCACTCCCACGCTTACAAACCCTTTAGTGGATCCCTGTGTCTATAGAATCAAGTTGCAAATCTTTACCACGGCCCTTCAAACCTGGTTTCCAACCTCCGGCTTTCTGTGCCCCATAATTCTCCACAGGTGACCCTTGGCCCTTTCTATGAATAAGAACTGTATTAAGCACTTCAAATTCATTAAATCATTTCTTCCTCATGAGAACCCTATGCAGGAGATGCTATTATTATCATCATTTTATAGAAAAGGAAACGGAGGCTCAAATAGGATAAATAACTTTTGTCCAGGGTCATGCAACATATCAGTGGTGGAGCCTGGCCATGCTTGGGGTGTGTCTGCTGCCAAGTCCAGGCTCTAACTACTGTGTTCCACTGCTTCTGTCCCCTCAGCCCTTGCTCAATTTGTCTCTTCAACTAGTCGTGCCATTTCCTCCCATGATCTCTGCACATCCTTCAAAGTCCAGTTCGAATGATGCCATCTCTCAGAGGTCTTCCCCCACCCAGGCCCCTCCCCATTGGAGTTTCCCTCCCTTTTCTCTCTTTCTCCCTTTTAAAGTATTTCTTCTGCTCAAAAAGCAGGTCTTGTTCCTCCAGCTTCTGGAGGGCAGGACTTGTCTGTCTCCTATTCACACATATTCTTCCACAAAGAGCTTTTGTAGAATCTTCTGATTAGTTTGTATTCAATAAATTCTGTTGGATTTAATCGAGCATGGCCTCTTCCCAAATAACTCCTTCCTGCCTATAGGTGGTTATACCTTACAAACAGCAAATCTGGTAAAAACCTGGGAGGCAGGATGAAGCACTTGGAGATAAACTGGCTCATGCTCTTCGTGGGGGCAGTGAAGTTTAATGGAGAAGGCCTTGTAGTGGGACCATCTGGGTTTCAATCCTGGCTCCCCCTCATGTGAGATGGATGATCTTGGGCACAGGAAGGCCGCTCATAAGATATGAGTGCTGATGTCTTGTAGAGGCAGTATAAGAGCTACAGATTGATGGACATGTGATCACATATTATAAACCATTGTGCACTCATTCAGTCTCTGGTGATGTGCTTTGCATTATTGTATGGCTCTTATTTTCCCCTCCCACTTCCTCCCCCCCACACACCATCTTCCCTACCTCATCGAATAGCACCCTCATCCACCCAAGGCATCATTCAAATCTAGAAGCCTTCCATGATTCCTCTCATTCCTTCATCCCTCAAAACCAATGCAAGGGTGTGCAAGGGCAGTTCAGAGGTAGAATTCTTGCCTGCTATATGGGAGACCTGGACTGGATTCCAGGTCCATCCACTTCCCCAAACAAACAAACAAGCACAACAAACAAACAAAACAAAACAAAAATTCAACAGATGGTGCTGCAATAACGGGATACTCACGTGGAAAAATAATGAAATGTAACCCTGCCACATAGCATGCAAACAACAACAATAATAAACAATGCAATACCAAATCATATTGACTCTGCCTCCCCCAAATATCTAAAATCTATCCATTTCCCTTTATCTCTGATGCCATCACCCTGGTCCAAACCACATCATCTCTTACTTGGGCTTCCGCAATGGCTCATGCCATTGGTCTCCCTGCTTTGACCTCAGTCCCTTCAAACCATTCTCCTCTAGGTACCTAGTCACCTTTTTAAAAATTTGAATCACATCACATCACACCACTCCCTGCTTGAAGCCATCCAATAGCTTCTTGCCATCCTTAGAGTCATATCCAGGCCAGACAGGACCTGCCTTCTACCTAACCAGATGGCTTAACCTCGACCACTTCCACTCTCTCTGTGCCCTTCTTTCCAGCCTGCTTGCTTCTTACCTTCTGCAAACATGTCAGGCCCATTCCCAATTCTAAAAGCCTACTTGCTTTCTTATTGTCCCTCAAACGCACCTTTTTGCTTGTTTGCTTATTTATTTTCACTGAGGAGAAATTTATATAAAATAAAATTAACTATTTTAAAGTGAGCAATTCTGTGGCAATTAGTACATTCGCCTTGTCCTGCAACCACTGCCTCTATTAGTTCCAAACGTTTTCCTCTTAACAAAAGGAAACCTCGTACCCATTAAGCAGTTGCTCCCTATTCCCCCTCCTCCCAAGCCCCTCACAACCACACATCTCTGTTCTGTCTCTACGGATTTAGCTATTCTGGTTATTTCATGTAAGTGGTCTCAAACAATATGTGACCTTTTGTGTCTGACTTCTTTCACTTAGCATATTTCCAAGGTTCATCCATGTTGTTGCATGTATCAATACCTCCTCACCTTTTATTGCTGATAATAAAATTGCATTGTGTAGATATACTACAATTGCTTATCCATTCATCAAGATACCCAGCACCTGTGATTACCTCCAGATGTACACCATGGTTGAGATATGTCCATAGTTTCTCAAAAATCCTATATTTGAGTAGCATTATAGCATAATGATTAAGTGGGCAGAGCTCTAGGGCAGATTACCTCCATGGGATTGTCAGATGTGTAAATGTGGAAAAAGTATTTGATTTCCCTATCCCTCAGTTTCCCCTCAGTAAATGATGAAAATAATCATACCTACATCCTAAGTTTATTCCGAGCACTAAGTGAACTCCTACATGTATAGCATTTAGAACGTAACACATGCTCAGTCAAGGTTAGCTGTTGGTCTGGTTAATTGCTGCATAACAAACTACCCAAACTTAATGACTTAAAGCACCAAACATTTTATTATGCACCTGGATTCTGTGGGTCAGGAATTTGGAAAGCACATAGTAGATATGCTTGTCTCTGCTCCACAGTGCCTGCAGTCTCAGCTGGGGTGACTCTACAGCTGCCTGCTGGAATCATCTGGAGGCTTCTGCACTCACAGTTTTGGCGGTGGAAGCTGGTTCTTGTTAGAAACTCAGCAGAGGCTGTCTGCTCAAACATTTATATGGACCTTTCCCCGGGGCTGCTTGGCTTTCTCCCAGCCTGGGGGCTAGTTTCCAAAAGTCATGTCCAAAAGGCAGGAAATGGAGGCTGCAAGTTTCTTAAGTTCTAGCCCAAAATGTGGCACAGCATCAGTTCCTCTGTATGATTCTGATCAAAGCAGTCCAGGTCTTTCCATGTTCAAGGGGTGGGGACATAGATCTCACCACCTAAAGGGAGAACGTTAACGTCATACTGTGATAAGAGCATTTAGGGTGGGATGTACTGCAGGGGCCATCTTTGGAAAATACAATCTGCCACAGCTATTATTTCTCTTGCATTGTTATTATTACTATTATTCCATAACAGTCATCAGAAACATTTTAACCCCCAGGGATGTCCTCTCCAGGGCCCCAAAATTGGGACAAGGGAAATGGGAAGATGGAAAAAGTCATGGGATTAGACATCCGTAGACCATCCCAATTTAGAAATTATTTAATCTAATTCCCTAATCTACAGATGACAAACTGTGGCTAAAAGAAGTGAAGTTGCTTGCCTGAAATCATAATGATGGTAGAAACATCAGAACATTTCTGTTTCCACTATACCATAGCATATGAAAAAGTAACAAAGAACTGTGCTAGGCGGAAGATGTTCTAAAATTGATGCTGGTGATGAATGCACAACTATGTGATGATGCTGTGAGCCACTGATTGTACACTTTGGATGATTCTATGGTGTGTGAATATCTCTCAATAAAATTACATTTAAATATATATATTTAAATATATATATTATATATATATAATTGATGATTAAACACAAATAATAATAATAATTTCCTCACCTGTAATATATCAACAGTGATGTTTACCTCACTTGATCATTATGAATATTAGAGGAGGTAGCATACATAGAAGGGCCTGAAGCAGGAGTGCAGTCATTTGGGTATTCTACTTTTTGTCTTTGTTTTCTTTTTCTTTTTTAGACTATTATAGAGCTCTTCATTATAAAACTCAAAGGATGGCTTTTTTTTTTTTCAGGTTCAAACAGATTTTTATTAATTATACTTTTTAATTGATTTCTCAAAAACTTATCTTTTTTTGTACCTACTTAAACATTTATAATACAACTTCTATTCTTTTTATAATTTAACGAGCACACCGAACTCAAAGGATGGCTTTTAAAAATTAGGGAGTGAGTGGTAACGAGGGTTAGAGACATGTGGTAACACTGTTGGGGCTTTGGGAGCTGGTTTCCTGAGAGACCTGCATACTCTGGGTCCTTCTGGTCAGTCACAGGTTCTGTGTGCTCTTTCTTTGGACCCACTAATTTGAAGGAAAGGGCAGTGGAGGCGGAATCTCCAGGTGAGTTTGGAGCAGCAGTGACTGATTAACTCCAGTTGAACCTGTGTCAAGTCCTCACAGGAAAGGGGAAATGTGCTAGGACCCAGTTTCTTTCTCCTCTCAAAGGGTCTTCTATTGCTTGCCTTAAGTGCATAGAACTCCAGCTTTCCTTTCCCCCGAAAACAAACAAACAAGCAAACAAACAACACTGGTTATTGTAATAGTTCCCACGTCTGTCCTATTGCACTGTCAAATTTGTGGAGGGAACCCGACAAGATGTTTGGGGCAGTGGTAAGGGCAGACCCACTGTATAGGTCACAGCACAACACTGAGGATTGAGGTAAAGAAATCCTGAATAATTACCCTCTAGAAAATCCCAGTTAATCTTATGACCCTTCCTGAGGCTCTACAGATGACTCCCATGATGGTTTGGAGATTTTATGAACCCCAGAAAATATTATGTTCTTGAAGCTAATCCATTCCTATAGGTGTGGACCTATTGTGGGTGGAACCATTTAATTAGGTTATTTCAGTTGAGGCATGCCCCAAGTGGATCTTAATCCTCAGACTACAGTCCTTTATAAGAGGATGAAAGACAAACAGAATGACACAAAAGCTGAGAGAGAAGGACTCACATAGAAGCATAGAGAGAAAGCCATAGAAAACAGAGAGGAAATCATCAAAGCCAGAAGTTGGGAGCAATGAAACCTGGAAGAGAAGGGAGAGACCAGCAGATGCCATGTACCTTGCCATCTGACAGGAGCCCAAGATTGCTGACAGCTGGTCTTTGGGGAGAAAGCACTGCCTGTTGATACCTTGATTTGTATATTTTCATAGCTTCAGAACAATAAGCTTGTGAGCTAAATAAATCTCCATTGTAAAAGTCAACCCATTTTATGGTCTCTGCATTTCAGCAACTTTGGCAAACTAAAACAATACCTAAACTCATATAGGGTGCTTTAGTTTGTTAAAGCTTCTGGAATGCAATATACTAGAAATGGAATGGCTTTTAAAAAAGGGGAATTTATTAAGTTGAAAGTTTACAGTTCTAAGGACATGAAAATGTCCAAACTAAGGCATCCAGGGAAAGATACCATGATTCAAGGAAGGCCAGTGGGTCCAGAGCACCTCTGTCAGCTGGGAAGGCACATGGTGATATCTGCTAGCTTTCTCTTCTCATCTCATAAGACTTCCCCAGGGTGTTTTCCTTCTGCATCTCCAAAGATCTCTGGCTGTGTAGGCTCTGTTGGCACTCAAGCTTTTTCAAAATGGTTCCCTCTTAAAGAGTTCCAGTGAGCAACCCCACCTTGAATGGGTGGAGACATATCTCCATGGAAACCATCTAATCAAAAGGAACCACCCATACACACACAAAAATAATAATAATAAAAATAAAAAGTTACCACCCACAATTGGATGGGTCTCCATGAAAACAATAAAAGAGATCCTACCCAGCAATATTGAAGGAAGATGAAAGAGCGTGTCTTCTCTGGGGTACATGACAGTTTCAAACCAGCACAGATGGTAAGAAAGGCAAGAACATGGCTAAAGAATAGACTCTAGGACTCCTTGATTCACACATCTACAAGGGCGATGTCACGGGTTGCAACATATCTCTCTTTGGTCTAAGAGAACCCCAGCTCATTCACTGCCCATAAACATTGGATTTGAAAGCATAAATGTGTCCTCTTAGATAGGGTATTTTTGTATGGGCTTTGTCTTAACCAGATGAGACACTTTTAAACATGCAACATAAAAAAAAAGGATAAGTGACCAGAAAGATTGAAACCCATTTTCCACCACAAGACACAGAAACACTATCTACTGACCTGTCTATGACCTTGGCTATGGCGTTTGGGAAGGTGTGAAGGGATATATAAAATTTTGTAGAGTCATGCATTGTTCATTATTCCTTGGACACACCTTTTTTAGTGTCTACTGTGCCCTGAACATGTCAAGTGCTTGTGCTGATGATTTCTGGCTAAGGAATTATACCATCTGGACCTTTCTGTTTAAATAAACAAATCAATGGTTTGCTGGACAGAACAGAATACTTAATACTGCAGGCAAACATGAAGATGACACCTGGAAAGAAGTCTTCTCCTCCTAGAATTCTAGATAGTTGATTAGAGCGGAAGGAGATGCTTATAAAATGAAAAAAGGTAACAACTGCCATCGGTTGTCTCTAGACTACCGTGAAAAATAATTTTCATTATCATCATTTTTAAGCAATATTTATAACTCCAGAAATAGTCACAGAATAAATATCTTTAGCTTTTCCAGCCTCTACATATAGGCAATACTTTGCCAGCTTCATCTAAGATATTTTTATCCATCAAAGTCACACTGGTAGGGCCTTTTAGCCTGATTCTGAAGCCATGTTTGTAGTCTCTGTTTAATTGAAACTGACCCTCTGCTTTAGTTTCCTGGGTACTAAAACAAATACCATGCAATGAATTGGTTTAACAATAGGAATGTATTGGCCTATGATTTCAGAGTCTAAAAGCTTCTGCCTCCCGGAGTGGGTATCTCCTGACTGGCTGGCAATCTTTGGGGTTCCTTGGCTATTCTGTTATATGACAACATATGGCAATGTCTCCTCCATTGTCTTCTGCAATTCCACTGACTTCTGGTTTCTGTCTGCTACCTGTGGCTTCTCTCTTTGTGGCCTTCTCTATAAGGCCTCTAGTAAAAGGGTAAAGACCAATCCTAATTCAGTTTGGCCACAACTTAACTGAAGAAACTTCATCAAAAGGTCCTACTTATAATGGATTCACATCCACAGGACTGGACAAAGATTAAGAACATATTTTTCTGAGGTCCATAACTCCAAGTCCCACACCTCTCTCTACAGAAAACCCTTCATGTTTGCTAAAACTCTGCATACACCAGAGGAACACTGTCAATGATTCTTTGGAGTGTGGGTTGGTCAGGGTCTAAATCCAGAAGGCAGTGCAGCTTAAAGATGATCTATGCCATCAGGCCTGCTGTCCCAGCACTGAGAGAGAGACACAGAGAGATGGAGAAACACACACACACACACACACACACACACACACACACACACACACACGCACACAGAGAGAGAGATACACTGAGAGTAAAAGAGAGAGAGAGGGACAAAGGGAGACAGAAAGTGAGATTGATGAAGGCATGGTGTTCACTCAGGAGCAGGGACAGGAATTGATAAATAGGAGGAGAGGAGAGCTGATAGATTGTAGGCTAAACCCAGCAGCCTCCTACCTGACAGCCTAGATTTTGCAGAGTGAGTTCCCATTTTCAGTAAAAACACAACATAGACTATAATGTATATCTTAAGTAGATTACAGATCACCAGGGGCTGGGAGAGAGAAATAAAGAGTTCTTGTGTGATGGGTATAAGTTCTCTTTGGGGTGATAAAAAAGTTTCAGCACTGGATGGCAGTAATGATAGCAGCATCATGAGTAAAACTGATACTGCTGAAACACATTTGAAAGTGGTTAAAATTGGAAATTTTGGGTTCTATATATGTTACCACAATACAAAGTTAAAACTTTGTTTTAAAGTCATTTCAATCTCATACACTATTTTCTGTTTATTGCCATGAATAAGCAGCAGTGTGAGTTTCAGACAAACTCTGGGCTCCGGAAAGTCAAGCCCTGAATCTCCTACAGGAAGTCCTGCACATTTCTTCTTGAGCACCCCATCCCATTTTAATAACCAAAAACTTAAATAAGATTCAACTTTTTAAAGAAAAATATTTATCATGCATTAAACTCTGTAAAGAACATGAAAGAAGAGTAACAAGGTTTTCAAGGTTGGCTCAAACCCACTTTCCTCTCAGGGCACCACGTCCCAGTGGACCCACATATTGCCTGAACCATTCCTTTGACATTTTTTACTTTTTTGCATTGTGCTTAATTAACTCTCTTCAGTATCTTTTGTTGTTTGGTTTTATTTTTTTCTGACTATAAAAGTAATTTAGAGGCAGCATGTAAGAGCAGATAATTTCCTGTGCTTTGGAATCAAACAGCCTATTCTAAAATTCTTCATTTCTGTCATGGTCAGGTTCATGTGTCAACTTGGCCAAGTGGTGGTACCTGCTTGTCAGGTTGGGCAAGTGCTGGCCTGTCTGTTGCTACGAGGACATTTCATAGAATTAAATCATGATCATGTCAGCTTCATCCGCAGCTGACTCCATTTGTAATCAGCCAACGGGAGTGTCTTTTGCAATGAGTGATGCTTAATCTAATCACTGGAAGCCTTTCAAGGAGGATTCAGAAGAGACAGGCTCTATTCTTGCTTCGGCGGTGAGCCTCTCTTGTGGAGTTTGTCCAGAACCTCCGTCGGAATCATCAGCTTCACAGCCTGCCCTGTGGATTTTGGACTCATGATTATGTGAGACACTTTTATAAATGTTATATTTGTGAGTGTTTCCTGTTGATTCTGTTTCTCCAGAGAACCCTTACTAAAACAATTTCCTACCTGTGTGACTGTAGCAAGTTAACTGCTATTGGAGAATTAAAATGTTGCCCACTCGTCATGGGGTTGATGTGAGAATTAAGTGAGAGAATGCATCTATTGCACTTGGCATGTGGCAGGCACTCATTATCGTGACAACCATTATATTAACTGTGTAATGTATAGAAAGAAAAGAGAATACGAAAGTCATCCTTACCCTATACCCCAGGCAATACAGCGTTGTTCACATTTTGGTGTAAGTTCTTGATTTTAATGGCTGGAAAATATTCTATCATATATTTTTTACATAATTTAGTTGGCTCTTTCCATATTATCAGATATTTTGATTATTTCCATTTCTTCATCATAAACGATTTGGTAATTAACATCATTCTATATAAAAATCTTTGCATGCTGGCTGGTTTGTTTTGGTTGATGTTGTTCCACAGTGCTTTAGAGACTAGAACTGTTCAACTTTGGTTTCTGAGTTCAAGTCTTGGCTTTATAACCCACTAGTTGTATGACCTTGAGCCTCAGTTAAATTATCTATAAAATAGAGATAATAGTACCAACTAAGGGGTTATTTTGAGGATTAAATTGGCAATTCTTGCAGAGCGCCTAGCAGCACTTACCTAGTAAACACTCAACAATAATAGCTACTATTATTATTTTTTTATAGGGGGAATAATTGGGCCAGAGTTTGAAGTTGTTTTAGTAGTCAACATGAGATGAAATCATTAGGGGAAATTTGGGGGTTTTCTACATAGGAGTTAAACTGAGCCTACAGGTTCCAGAACTTTGAGTGGGATTGTATTAACAGTAATCTGATGCTTCATTTGTCCTGTTTTGTGGTATCACTGAACAGAACTTAAGTACTGGAGGAAGCAGAAAATTTCAAAGTGGGATCCCTTGCTATTATTAGTTGTCCAATAGGGTGCTAGACTAGGGCATCAGGTGGTGTGAGGAGGTATCTGGGGATCCATCCTGTGTTCTAAGAGGGGGTCACACCTGTACTGCATGTTGCCTACCTCAGGGACTGCCCAAAGGAATGAAATAGCAAGGACAGGCACCGCAGTTCACTAGAGGGCTGGACTCAGTAGTGGAAAACCTGGGAGGAGATGCTTCCATGGGTGGAGCAGGAGTTGTAAGACTTTTCCCCCACAGAGGGCAAGAAGATGAAAAACTTCTTACTCTATCCCTAAAAGTTGTTCTTTTCCTCCCAGTGACTCAGGCCCAAAGTCTCCATGTTCAATATGTGAGAAAATCCTGTGGCCTCTACCTCCCAAATATATGTGGAACCCATTATCTCATCACCTCCACATCTACTGAGGTCCAAGCCACCAACACCTCTCTGTTAACTGAGTAATCTCTCACCTGATTACTGCAATAGCCTCCTAACTAGTCAATCCTTCCAAACTTTAAGTCAGATTCTATCACTGCCATGATCAAAATCCTCCAGTGACTTAGTGCCACTGCAATTAGAATGAAGTTCAACCCTTAATCCTGGCTTACAATTTCTACATCATCTATTCCCTGCCTGGTTCTCTGGCCTTCCCTCAGCCTCGACCCTGCAGCCCACTGGCCTTACTTTTCTTTCTCAGGGAGACCAAGCTCCTTCCTATTTGGGGGTGTCCTAGTTTGCTAGCTGCCAGAATGCAATATACCAGAAATGGAACAGCTTTTAAAAGAGGGAATTTGTTAAGTTGCAAGTTTACAGTTCTAAGGCCATGAAAACATCCAATTAAAGCAAGTCTATAAAAATGTCCAAATTAAGGCACCAAAAAGAGGTTACCGTCACTTCAAGAAAGGCTGATGAAGTTCAAGGTTTCTCTTTCAACTGGAAAGGCACATGGTGAACATGATGATGTCTACTAACTCTCCAGGATTCTTGTTTCATGAAGCTCCCCTGGGGGTCTATGGCGTGGGCTCTTGTGGTTTTGTGGCTCTCCTGCTGTCTCCAAGATGTTTCCTCTTTTAAAGGAGTCCAGTAAACTAATCAAAAAAGACCCACCTGGAATGGGTGGAGTCACATATCCTTCTACTCAAAGGTTAATACCTACAATTGGGGGAGTTACATCTCTGTGGAGATAATCCAATCACACTTCCAACCTGCAGAGCTGAATAGGGATTAAAAGAGATGGCTGTCTCTCTCCTGAATCCTCCTCAAGAGGCTTCCGGCGATTAGATTAAGCATCACTCATTGCAGAAGAGACAGGCTCTCTTCCTGCTTTTGTGGCGAGCCTCTTCTGTGGAGTTCATCCAGACCCTCCATCGGAATTGTCGGCTTCACAGCCTGCCCTGTGGATTTTGGACTCTGCGTTCCCATGATTATGTGAGACACTTTTATAAATTTTATATTTGTGAGTGTTTCCTATTGATTCTGTTTCTTTAGAGAACCCTAACTAATACAACTTGGTACTAGGAGTGGTTCTTAAGAAATAGAATCTTAAAAATGGGTTTTTATGAATAGTTTTCTACTCTGACTGGACTCATAGGCACAAAGGACTCTGATTCCCATAATCAGAATGACACTCCCAATCCATGGAGTGAGTTGGCAAAAGAGATAGTAAAAATATCACCATTCGATTCTCCCAACGCTTCACTTGTACGAAGCCAAGCTCTGGGGGATAATGTTTTTGACATCTTTATGGAGTTTTGTGGAAATAAGAGGGATAGAGATGTTGGCTGGTTGTTGTTAGATATACTGGCTACATTAAGGAATGAAAGGGATGGGCTTTAGGCTTCAAACAAGAGGCTTAAGTGCCATCTGACAGATGTAGAAGTTTCTATGAGTATCCTGAAGGAAAATCTTATTTCCTGTAGCCATAGACTTGAGATCTCTGAAAATCAGACTCAGAATCTTATTGTTAGAGCAGCAACTTTACAACATAAACTGAAACCTCAATGTTGCATGGTGTCTGTCATTAAATTGAGGGCATTGATTGGAAAGGAGTGGGACCCTGAAAAATGGGATGGTGACATATGGATTGATAATGATGTTGGGGGTGAGGCTGAAACCCTAGGTCATGCTGAATCTTCTCTAGATAACCTTGTAATAGTCTGCCCTGAAGACGTAGTCGCCCCACCTCCAGCCTGCCTTGAGGAGTTGGTCACCCAACCTTCACCTGAAGGAATTAGCTCTAGAATGACTAATCCTGTTTCACTAGCTGAAACTGCAAATGAATCCACTGAAGCAAATGGCTTAGAAAATATTTCTAATTCTTTTCATGACCCTCCCTCACCACCCTTCATTTCTTCCAGACCTATAACTAGACTAAAGTTAAGAATAACTAGACTAAGTCCTAACTTTAGTCTAGTTATAGACTAAAGGCCACTAAAGGTGAGGTACAAAGTATCACACATGAAGAGGTACGTTATACTCCAAAAGAACTGTGTGAGTTTTCCAATTTATATAGATAGAAATCAGGGGAATATGTGTGGCAATGGATTTTAAGGGTGTGGGATAAGGAAGGAATATAAGGCTGGATCAGGCTGAATTTATTCATATGGGCCCACTAAGCAGAGATTCTGCATTCAATGTTATAGCTCCAGGGGTTAGAAAAGGTATTAACAGTTTGTTTGGATGGTTGGTTGAGACATGGATCAAAAGGTGGCTGAGATTACCTGAGGTTGAAATGCCAGAACTGCCCTGGTATAATGTAGATGAGGGGATCCAGAGGCTTAGAGAGGTTGAAATGTTAGAGTGGATTTATCATGCAAAGCCTGCTCTTATACCCCAGGAATGTCCGGAGGATGCACCTTTTATCAGAACAGTGAGAAATAAATTTGTGAGATTAGCACCATCATCCCTGAAGAACTTTGTGGTTGCACTTCTCTGTAGGTCAGATATTACTGTAGGAACTGCTGTCACTGAGCTGGAATCCTTAAACACAATGGGGATGACCGGATCCCAAGTTGTCAGAAGCCATTTAATCGCCAAAGCACTTTTATCGTCAAAGACAGGGCGGACGTGGCAATTATAATAGACAGCAAACTGAAAGCAGGAGTCAAAATAATATGACTTGCAGAGATTTGTGTTATTGACTAGTAAATCATGGGGTACCTAGAAATACAATAAACGGCAGTCTACTAAATTCTTGTTCGAGCTATATAAGCAAAAGAGTTGTAGGTCAAGTGAACAGAAGTCTAACCTGAATTACAAAAACGCAGAGTCATGGCCCCTTAATCAATTTCCAGATTTGAGACAGTTTACAGACCCAGAGCTTATTAGCATTATTCTCTATCCAGCTGAGCTAAATAAATGCTTGCTGAAATAAAGAATACTAAGAGATCAAGAGCTTAAACTGCCCTCAAAAGTTTAGCTTCCATTTACCACTGTGGGACTCCAGGCAAGTTACTAGTCTTTTGTGTGCTTCATCATCCATTTATCAACACTGTATATTTGTTGAGCTCTTCCTGAGCTAGAATATGCTAGATATCCTCAGATGTCATGTTAGCAAACAGATCAAAGATGCTGTTGATAGACACAATAAAAACTTGTGTAGAAACAGTACAGGATTCTAAAAGTTCTATTTCTAAGCTGCCAGATAAGACAGAAATGTGAGTGGGAATTCATTTTAATTCAACAAACATTTATCAAACACATCATTACTAGAGTCAATGAGCTGAGAACCATTTAGGGTGGCAAAGAGGGGGAGAGAATAAAAAGATAAATAATACAGGGGTCTACTCATCACAATAGTAGAGAAAATAGTCATAAAAACAATTAAGCCAAGGTAGAATGAGATAAGAATTGTCACACTAATTGCTGTGTGTTATTCTTTCTGAAGAGAAAGAGATCATGGAAGAAATAGCTTTTGAGCCAAGCCTTGAAGAAAAAGTCTGAAGGGTGCATTGGAAAGGAAGGAGAATGAAGAAGCATGGACAAGAAGGACACCTGCCTGGTATAGATCCATCTCCTCTCTGAAGGACAGGTGTATTCTCCTATCCTGTGCTAGGCAATGTGCTAGTTACTTGGATACAATATGCACCCACTCTTACAGCCCAGGGGAAAAGAGGAAAACAAAACATCCTTGGGAAGAAGAAGAATATGATACAGGTAAATCCTGTTAGAGAAGAAGGGAAAGTGGAAAACTCACCCTTTTTTTCTATAAAGAGAAGAAACAGACAAAGGCAGTGTGAACTGGTTCGACATGCATGTCCTAATACTTTCTCTACTCAGGATAGAACCCAAGAGGAGGAGATGTGTTATGAATATTCAGAGCGTAGGACATAAGGAATATTAGAAATCTTAGGAGATTGTGAATGGCATGGTTTCTTGGGCATAGCTCTAAGAGAAGTTCCATTGAAATATGGTAGTGTTTGTGTAAATAAAGCTGAGGTTGAAATTTTCATTACACCTCAATAAGAGGGTATGAAGAAGCTAGGGTACGAAGAAATCACCAACTCATTAATGAATTAATCATGATGGGCTAGGTTATGCTGCTATAACAAATAACCCTCCAAATCACAGAAGCCTAATTCAACAAAGATATATTTCTTGTTTGTGCAAAGGTAGCTGTGGTACCAGGCAATTCTATAGAGCAATTTCGATCAAGGGGAAAACTTGGCAATCCAGTTTGCTTTTATCTGGTTGCACCACAGTCTCAGAATGAAAAACTTCTGAAAGCTTTAATAATTTCTTAGAGGCCATTCTGGGATAGACATTGGTTGATCTTAGTTTTTGTAAGATCAAGTGTAGTCTGTAATAGATAAAATGCTTACAAGTTCCAATACTTAAAATAAGCCTCTGTTTCGACAGTGATATTTTGCTCTTGGGAGTATTTAGTAGAATCTCTCTCTTGTATTGCTTTTACTCTCATGAGTCCTTCTGCTCCTTTCTTTTGACAGTCAAAGAGATTATCAAGTAAATGTTCATCCTTCCTTCTTCTACTAGTGACCAAGTGTGTGTGCTGAACAAGTTATTTCCCAATAAGAGTCAAAATCTCTTATTAAATTTTATATGTTATCTACACACCCAAGAATAGCTGCAACTCTGCAAATTGGATTACAAAATAATTAGAAAACACCAAATGTGGTTCAAATTGCCTCTTACAATTTAAGGCAAGCAGGAAATTGGTGTTAATTTGCTGCACTATTGCTCAGTGTATCTCTGGACCAGTCACATAAATGTTACATCACAATAGCACATAGCATCTTGAAATGTAGGGGATTCATGGCCCTGAAAATTTCAAAAATATCACTTAGAAATCATTTCATATAAGCCTCTTTTCAAGTCTCTGCAATCATGGAGACCAGGGGGTCTCTGTTAATAGTTGTTTGGTCTGTTAAGAAAGGAAATGGCTCTAAGAATATGGATTCCTAAATGTCCATTATGATGATTCTGTTCTCTAACAGCAGAATTTTGCTTCCATTTCCCTGGGACTCTGCTGTTTAGAATTAAAATTCAAACTTTAATATTGATGAATGACCCTTAGTGGAAATAGAGCAGAAGGATTAATATAAGAGTTCCCTGGAGCTCTGCTTAGCTATAGTCATTTGCTTTCCTAGGAGGTGATAGAGACAGATGTGTGAGTGAAGGAGCCAAGGCATGGTAAGGAAAGCATATGATATTAACAATCCTTTATTTGGGTAACCACTTTGCAGTCTAGAAAGCACTTTCACACAACTCGTGAGATTCTCTCAAAAAAATGTAAAGTTAGGAAAACAGAGATTTTCCTGCTTTTTAAATGAGAAAACTAAAATACAGTGGCATGAAGTGACTGACCCAAGTTCACTTCATTAATAAGAAGAGAAGCCAGGACTAGACTCAGGCTTCCTGATGCTTACCCCAGAGCTCTTGCCAATACATCACACCCCATATGTCTGATCCAGGTTCTAGGAAAGGATTTTGTTTCCAACAGTGGTTTCAAAAATATCTAGTGAGAAACCAAGAAAATTTCCACTTATGGAATTAAATTCAAAATACCAAGCATGATTTCTTAAAATCCTCAGCTTTCCTGACTATGCTTGGAAAAGAAACACAAGAGATAAGAGAGATATTATAGGAATTCAGTAGTAGGTCTGGGGGATTGTGCTTAAGAGAAAATGATAAGAATGTTTTGGAAGGAATCTTGCAAGTGTGATGATATCTGCGTGACATTTCCCCAGCTCAGATGCATTTAAGACGATGACTTCATATAGAAAATGAAATCTGTAATCATTTTCTTTCTTTCTTCTTTTCCTCTTCCTTCTTCATTTACTAATCATGAGCTCTTCATTAGGAACATGCTCTGGTGGGCTAGTTATTTTCAGAGTAACCCTTTTTATAAATACTAATGGCTACTCTGGCAAAATACAATAGTGTCACAGAAACAACAAAGACATACTTTGTTCTGACTTTCACATAAAAGTAGCTGCCTCAAAGACTGAAAGAAAAGAAAAACCTGAAAAATCTTTTTCTATCCTAACACTTGGCTCCTAAAAACTGTGTTGAAAGGATCTTTCTCTTAGAATACACTTCTTAGAAATAAACTATTGAGACAGTCAATGTCATTGATTTTATCCATGAAGACAACATAAATTAAAGTGCAGCTGGTACCTAGGTCAGCTATGTGTGCAGGGGAAAGCTACAGACTCTGCAGGTTCATGCATGGCCCCTACAGAGGGGACTGGAAATTCTGTTTTCCAAAGATTGACACTTCAGCTTTTGGACACTGATAACTGCTGTTACATATATGCCATTTTTCAATGCAGAAATAAGACCTGGAAGAAGGAGAAATCTCAGGGTTGGGGAGGAAGAATAGTAGCCACTCCTCGGTGGGGCGTCAGCTAAGGGATACCTGAAATAGGCTACGAAAAAAGGATGAAAGTAGTAAAAATGAAGGGAGAGGGTATCTACCAAGGGAGGAGTTATCTCCAGTGAATACATTCTCTAGGTACCTCTCCCTTCCGCAGCTCACACCCAACTCTAGCTCAACCACATGCTATCATCAACAGCACCCACATTAATAAGTCTCAAATTTTGCTAAAAGGAAATTGCTGCCCATAAGTCAGCTTTTTTAATACAATCGGAGATCCTGGAAGGGGTTAGAGCTTTTAGCCTGTTTGCATATGTCAATTACACAGCTGCCAAAATAAGCCCTTGGCTTAATGCTTCAGGACCTTAGACCCAGGTGGGTCTAAGAAATGAGAACAAAGCCCTGGGTTCAAAGTCAACTCCAAATCCTTCCCTTGAACTTTCTGCTCTTTCCTTATAGGAGTCTCCTCCCCAAGCGCACCAAACCTTCATCTCTTCATTTGGCAATGATGATGATGATGATGAAGATGATGATAGAGATGGTGATGATAATGTAATCCAGCCTTCAAGCCTCTACCTTGCTTCTGCTTAGTGCAGACCATTCCAAACTTCTGCTGGTAATCCATATTCTATCTTTGCTAAGCTCACACTGCAAACTAAAATTGCTAATAATATCTTCTATTTACTGAGGATCTAGTCTAGCTAAAGATGGTCCTCACAGTGGCCCCAAACTGAGGAAGGGGATTGGGACTTAAGCCAATACAATTGATTGCAGTCTGACCTGCTTAACTTTGGGCAAAAAAGCTTTCATTTTAGGGCACTGAGAGGGATTCGGCTGACAGCTGTTGGCTACCAGCATTTCTAGCAGCTGGGAAGGTGCTTCCATCCTGGAGGGGGATGCGAGAGTGCACCATTTCCTGTACTATAGTTCACTTCTGATTTGTATTCTCTTTCTTCATCTAAGAGGTTCTGGGAAAATCTTCACGATTTTATTTGGCCTCTTTTCCTGGTAGAAACCCATAAGAGGAAAGGTAACTAAAGCCCCTGCCACTGTAGCTGTTTTTGAGGACACAATTGCAAAGCATTATCTCCCTGTTCCACCGCCTATTCTAGAATCCTTCAAAACCTGCTCTACCGGCACCTCTGCTAGTCAATATGGTTGACCTGTTTAGTGACCCAGACCTTTATTATATTGCCAGTCCTTCAGCAGGTCATCCAACTCCAAAATCCCATATTAAAGTTTGCTTTCTTGGACTGCTCTTGGTACTAACTGTTATAGGTCCAGTTCCCTGGGAAGCAAGCTCTGGGATGGAAAATGCTCTTGGAATTAACAGGTGAAAGGGAAACAAGACTGAGCAAAAGGAGATGTTAACTGCAAAGCAGTTGCAACAAAGATCTCAGCTAATCCTATAGGAAGTTCTGGAATTAGATGGCCCTTTAAGGTTATCCAAATTGTGGTCAGGAGGGCCAGTCTTGTTGTCTGCACATGAACCAGTCATTGAATGTGGCCTGGCCCCAGGAAGGGGATGAGGTCTTGGGGAGGCAGTTCTCTTCAGCTGGGAGCTGTTGGCCAACATCTCCAGCGCTTCACTTCAGGGAGGGCGACCTGCCATATCACCATGGCATCCACCACAAATATCAATGCTAGTCCTAACGCTTCAGAAGAATAAAATTCACATTTGGAAATCTTTGGATGGCACTGGGAAATGCAGACTTCTGGTAGGGATTTGGGTTTATACAGGTAAAAAAGGTTTATTACTATCAGATATCATCAAGTATAATCATCAAGATGTCAACAAGTATAGGAAAAATTTCAATTTTATTATTACTTTATTATACTCCTAAAGAAAGAAAAAACACTGCCAGTTAAATTATGAAACACAGCATTAGACACATCTCAATTTTAGAGATGAGAAAATATTAATAAAAAGTGATGATAAAAAAAGCAATGATATAGGGTTTAAGCTTTAAGACCCAACCCTCTTTCAAACACACACACACACAAATGTAGTTTTCCATGGTGTTAGTGTTGCTGAAATGGTAGTAAAGAAGGAAGGGAACATTTGTTGGCAGCATCATCCTCAGTCAAGGTACAATAAAGTAGCAATAGTTAACTGCTTTTACCTCCCCACATTGTATCTTGTATCCAGGTGCATGTGGAGTAAGCAGCACTTCCCACTGGGTGACAGGTGGCTGTCATTCACAGGAAGGTAAAGCATTGATAGAAGATATCCAGGCCAAAAGGAACCCCATCCACCAACTCTACCAGGAGCCCTTCTCAGATCAAGGCAGATAGGCCTGGGCTTGGCCATTCTGTCTTTCCCCATGCTTTAATCCTAAAATAACACTTAGAGGAAATGGGGCCTTCACTCTTCCTCCTACTCCACCCCAAGTTTTTTCTTTTCACCTTTAATCCCATGGAAGCTCAGCACAGGGGAGAATAAAGAGAGAATTCAGGCATGAAGATGTTAACCAAGGCATTTTTCATTCTCACTCAGCCCACCCACACCTCCAGCTCTGCCCTCTCTACTTCTACCTACTCTACAGCAAACCATTCTTTTTCTCGTTAGTCATCCAAACAGCTGTTCAATGTAATCTTGTATGATGACCTGAAAGAGAAGCAATTTCCTTGGTCTCTTCCTTCCTAAACCCCATGGAGTCCTCTTCACTCATGTTTCCCACTTAAATGCACAGACTTTGTTTAATTGCAGCCTGTGTCTGGGGTTTGGCTTTCAGCATGTCCTCCACAGGCTGATGCACGACCATGGTGTCTCTCTCCTACATCCTTAGCAACCACAGAGAAAGGACTTGGCCGGGTAAAGTCTATCATCAAACTATAGACAGAGAGCCTCTCATGGCTACCACCACTGATGGTGAAGAGTCTGGGCCTCACTTAAATTGAGATCTCTAAATTGGTCATACCAAGTCTATCTTAGAGAGGCAGCTAAGAGGGTTTTCTTAGCAGTCCCGCACAATGGGGTGATGTTCTTTTCAGGGTTGCTCAAATTTCCTAAGATGCTGGGGAAAACTCAAAAGTATCAACATTCATCATGCACTAGAGGGTGCCAAAGTCTTGAATAACTCATCTAGGACAAGTACATCTCTGACCTCCAAAAAAGGAAGTAGTAGTCAAACGTCCGAAGTCCTAAAGCTAGAGTGGACATTAGGGCATCAGTTAGAGTGTATAACTGCACTATCACATGGACTATCCCAAAATATTCAACAGTTCAGGATCTATGCCTCTGCTAGAGATTTTCAAAGGTACTACCATTGTGATTAAAAAAAAATCTTTGAAAATAATAGATGCCTATTTGCATATAATTTACTACATTCCAGGCACTGTTTTAAGCATTTTATATGCATTACCATATTAAATCTTCCCAACAGCCCAGAATGGTTGTCTTCAATTTACAAATGAGGAAACTGAGGCAGAGGGGTTAAGAAATTTACCCAAGTTCATGTTAGTTAATGGCGGGGTTAGGATTCTAATCTAGGAACCCAATTTCAGAGTCTGCACTCTTCTACCACGTTCTCACACTAACGAAAACATCACGCACTCAGTTGCCATGTTTCTTGTCATAAATAAAATAAAGTTCCTCCAACCCCCTTGGTTAAGCAACCTCCCTAATACCAAACATTTTTATCTTAACATTCCCTTGGATCCACCCCTGTGTCTTACCTCAACTGTAGACTGTGTCATGCTGCTTTTACTGACTGTGCTCAGCTTCAGCAAATGGCTTCTGATTGCCATGGTTCTAAACACAGATTCACATAATCTCTCTGGAAACTCAAGGGGCTATTGGTCCATACTTCTTTAACTCCTAAGCAATGGTGAAAGAACCCAAGTGAAAGTGATAAATTAGGTCCACTGATTCAGCATTGCATC
>PVIY010014030.1:0-57558 GCA_004026745.1 Myrmecophaga tridactyla | reverse complement strand
GAGGTGCGCAGCTTGCTCAGCTTGTACTCGGGGCTCTGCAGCTCCATCTGCATGGCTTGCAGCTCCTGGTGCTTCCGGCGGTACACTGCAGACAGACAGGCCACCTCCTCCAGGAAGTCTTCCCGGAGTGCCACCTCCTCCCCGAGTGCTAGACCTTCCCATCACACTTAGCAGTACTGACACGGATGATTATGGAGGTGAAGATGTCATTGAAATACGGTTAAAGTTTAATGAAACCCTGTTTAAAGCACAACATAAAGCTTAAATTTGTGTAAATGGGTAAGATTTTATTGCTATCCTACAGGGGCAGGGGTATGTCAATCTGGGTTGTCCGTGAAGCAGATCCAAGGTGAGATTAGGGCAAATGCCCCCACCCCCAACCCTCACTCCAGGAATGTGAAGGGCAGCGACAGCCGTGGCACAGCCTGGGACCTTCTCTAGCCCCCCCACCTCCCGCCCAGCCGAGGCTGCGGGCTCTGCGCACTCACCGATCATGATGCCGGAGAAAGCCAGGACGAGGGCGGCCACGAGGGCGGAGGTCACAACTGACAGGACCAGCGAGAGCGGCAGGTGTGGCTCCGGGGTGGGCGACACTGCGGGACACCCACGGGCCTGAGCGCCACGGCGCTGCCCAGGGCCGCCCTCTGCTCCCCGCCCCCGGGGCCTGTTCCCCCTCCTTTCCATAGCCCCCGGGGGTGGGCGGGGCCCCCCTCGTTCTCCAGGCGTGGCTAGGGTTGAGCAATTTGGGGGCAGAGGGAAATTAAACAGGGTCCTCATCGAATTCTGGACATTGGCTCAAAACATCAGCGGCACAACCCGAGGACGAAGGAGACACGGCGAAGCAGCAGCACTTGAGGACGAGCGTAGGGGCCTGTGGTGACCACGGGCTCAGGATGGGTGAAGATCAGACACGCCCAGCTGTGACGGACCCAGGCCCCCCAGGCTGAGCGCATGTGGTGTGTGTGTGTGTGTGTGTGTGTGTGTGTGTGTGTGTGCATGTGCGCGCGCGTGGAGTTGTGCCGTGTGCCCTCTGCTGGTCAGTCCACATCCATGGGACCAGGCCTCGTACTGGACACGACATTTCAAAAGGATAGGCCGGGGAGCCCTGAGGCCGAGCCCTGGATGAACCATCAATGCTCCGGATGAACCGATACAGACAAACCGGGATTATTTAAGCTGGTGAAGGAGAGAGGCCAAGGCGCGATCACCAGCTGCTGTGCCTTAGGGCTGCGACCGATCAGAAGCCCAGTGGGTGGGAGCTAAGGGGGGCAGGAGCAGAGAGCCTCCTGTCGCTGGGGGTGCCAGAGAGAGGATGCTATGGATGATGCCCTGGGTGAGGGATGGCAGCAGATGCCTCTCCAGTACTCTGGATCTCCGGCCCCCCTTCCACACTCAGGCCCCTCTGCCCAGTGGTCAGGGACTTATGAAACGGAGCCCGGGGTGTCCTGGAGCCATGGAAACCAGCTGCGGCAGCGGGCCGAAGCTCCCCCCAACCCTGGCCCTGCAGCCCCTGCCCCTCACCGATACAGGAGACGCCATCCTCGGCCAGCACTGTCCCGTGGTCACAGAAGCAGATGACCCGGTGGCTCTCCGGGTCCACGTGGCACTCGTCCACCTCACAGTGGCTACAGTTGAGGTAGTGCTTAATGTTTACTTCCCCGTGGCCCTCCGTCACTGGTGACAAGGAAGGAGGTCAGCCAGGGCTGAGCCGGAGGAGACCCCCTGCAGCCCCGTTCCCTGGGGCAGGGGGTTGGGGAGGCTCAGCCTCTGCGCCTTCTCCTTGGCTGGCCACTGCGCCTCCCCCAGTCCCGTCCCTAGGTGGCCCCCCACTGGAAGACCACATATCCCAGCTTCTGGAACACTCGGTGAGATGGGCACTAGAAGACTTGCCTGCCGGGGACCCACTACCGTGCCTCTGCCACCTGGACGCAGGGCCCCTGAGGTGTCAGCGTGGTGGGAGACCCGGCCCGGGGAGTCTGCACCTGCCATCTGCGCAGGGGCGGGGCTGGGGGGGTACCTTTTAAAGCTGGGGTGTACAGGATACCCAGCGGACTGATGAAGGAAACCCCGTCCTCCCCATCCATTTCGGGGTCATTGTTCGAGGCTGCGTTGCCCCCTGTGGCAAACCAGAGAAGAGATTAACACAGAGAGGTGGGTGCCAAGTCTGCATACACACGCACGCGCGCGCCTGCAGGGCGGTGGCTCTGGCCGAAGCCAGGCCGGTCAGTGAGGGGCCTCAGGGGGCAGGGGAGGGGGAGGGAAGGGAGGGCTCAGGGCACAGAGGCTGCCGTGGGGCTTGGCTCAGTAGATGCCAGGTGTGTGGGCTGATTTCCCCTGCCAGCTCCAGGCCAGCTCCCACTGGAAGCTTCTACTCCTCTGCTGGGGCTCAAGTGGAAATGTGAGCGATGGGTCGCCCTTGGGGCCTTTTCCGGCAGCTCTGAGGAGTTGATCCCTAATCCCGTCTGGGGCATGGGAGGAGATTAGCAAACAAGAGCAGGGCCCCTGTGCCCTGAGACTCCTGTCCCTCCTTTCATCAGGGGCTGGGCTTTCCTCGGGCTCCCCCCTTTCTCCCTGGGCTCCTCCCACCCTCCCAGGGCTCGGGAAAGGAGAGCACATGGTTAACACAAGCAGCTGACACAGCGTCAAAGCAAAATGCGGGGCTCGCACACCACATGCATGCATGCATCGTCTCCTAATCTGCGGGGCGGCTGGGCCACCATCTCCATCCTCTCGGCTCCCGAGGCTCTCTGCCCGTGCTCGGTGGCTGAGAGGAGGCCGCTGGGTCAGTGGCCGGCTGCGTGCTGAAGGCCGTCAGCATGGAGAGTGGCGACTTTGGGGCAGCTGGTGGGCTGGGGCAGGGAAGGGGAAGTGCGGGGTCCCTGAGGCCAGAGACCGCAAGCCAGGCCCTTAAGGGGCAAGGACGCAGGCCGGGCCCTCCAAAGAGAGGATCCAAGCCCCTCACGCCTGCACGTCCTTGGCGGTGGCTCAGAGAATGGTCTGGGGGAGCCAAAGCCTCTTCATCAGTGGCTTTGTGGGAGATCAAGAATCACACGGGATCTTGATGCTGCTTCCAAGGGAGCCTCGAGGTGGGGTGCTGGCTCGCAAGCGAACACCCCGCCTCTGGCTGGTCCAGCCAGGCTGAGAGGGAGGCGTGCAGTTATGCTTGGGGCAGGCGAGGGCAAGGGTGGGGGTGCAGGGGGCGGGGCGGGGAGGTGCCTAGGGCTAAGAGGGGGAGGGAGGGGAGTGACACCTTGAACACGAATCATCTTTACCTATATATCCTCCGCCTCCTCCACCTGAGGAGCACCCCCCGCCACCCCCTCCGAAACCCCCTCTTGTCTCCCACCCCCACTTCTTCATGGCCTGGGGGCAGGAATGTCCTCCGGCAGCACCCTCCAGCAAAGATTTTCCAGACCAGAGCAAGGAAGTGTTATCATTCCAGCCACCTCCACCACCTGCAGGGAAGAGGGAGAAAGCCCCGCTGAGGATGCTGGCGAGGCAGCGAGGTCCCGGCTGGACCCGGCAAAGGAAGCTGGAAGGGGCGCGCTGGCAGGGGCCTTTGCTCCATGTCCAGTTCCCTGGGGCTGGGGAGGCCTCGACGGGGCCTGTGGCTTCAGAGTCCGCAGCTGGAAAACGGGGCACGGGGTGGGGGGGTGCTCCATGCACCCTGGGGACACCCGCCTGGGCTGCAGCCCAGCACGTCGTGGTGGGAGCCCCCACTGCTGCTGCGGGTCAGGCCTCTGGCTCAGCAGCAGGTGCGTGTGTGTGAGGGTGCCGGAGGGGAAGGGGCGGCAGCGCGAGTCAGGGCCTGTGCCTCCGCCTTCTCTCCGCGCCCTCCAACAGCCGAAGAGCTTGGTGCTTGTTTCACCGGCAGCTTCGGCTCCTCTCTGGGCAGCCCCTGGGGCACGCCGGCTCAGGCCGCTTTGGTGCAGCGTCTTGCAGGAATCCTGGCCCAGGAACTGGATGACCCACCCGAGGGGCTTGACCCTTTATGGGCTGTGAGACCCTGGGCAAGCTCTTTCCCCACTCTGAGCCTCAGTTTCCTTGCCTGTGCCTTGGGGATCATAAGGCCCGCCTTGCAGAGCTGGGGTTAGGATCAAATGGGGCCACATGTGTGTGAAATACATCCCCGGGCGTAAGGATTATGAGGAGTTTGAGGTGGAACCAAAGCACGCGGATAGCCCGGCTTGTCCTCGCTCGCCTGCTTTGGCTGGGGCTGGCTGAGAGGGAGGCGTGCAGTTACAGGGCACTCCACACTCAGGACGGGCCGGGAGGCGGGGAGCCGAGGCCGGAGAGGGGCTGGTCTCCTTGCCTGCCTGCTTCTAGGGAGCTGCTCTTGGGGCAGGGGCAGAGAAGCTGAGGGAGTGGCGGTGGGGGTCACAGCAGTCAACACAAGCTTGCCCAGGAGACACCAGCTACAGAGTTGCAGCTGCACCTGTCTTCTCCCTAAGGCCACATGGCAACCACTGGCCGTTGGGACTCTCCTGCTGGCCCTTGAGACTCCTGGACCCCCCTCCCCCGCCCACACCCCATGCTGTTTTACAGGGCATTTCAACACAGTCTGCTCCAAAGACCCGAATCTGTTGCTGCTCCTGCAGATGGCAGATGGTGGGGGCTGGAAGCGGCGGGAGAGTCCATGAGACTGAAGCAGCAGGAACAGACAAACGGGCTGCGGGAACCAGAAGGGCTGTCTGGAAGAACTTGTGGTTGAGGCTTTTCTGGACCCAGAGCAGGCAGCAGAGGGGCGTCTGGGTGAGGCCCAGGGGAGCTGAGGGTGGGGTGACTACTGCGCTAGAATGAGGTTTCAGAAAATGAGCCCGAGGTCAGGAATGAGCTAGGAATCCAGAAGCAGGGCAAGCAGAGCTGAGCAGAGGCCAGCTCAGGAGCTGTGGAACTGGGGGTCCTAGTTGGCTTCTAGCGGCTGGCCTCCCTTCTGCCGGCTGAGGGTGGGGAGTAGAGGATGCTGTTTCCAGGGTGGAGGGAAGGCCCCTCAGCAGCATCAGGGGCCAGGAGTGGGTTTGATGGCTGTACAGAGCCACAAGCGTTGTGAGTGCACAATAAACACGGTAGGGCGAGATGGGGTCTCCTGCTCCTCTTCTCTTGCCCCTGCCGTCCTGTCCCAAAGACAGCACAGTGCCCAACCCAGGTGCTTCCTGCCTGCTGTCCCCACCTGGCGGCCCCCAGGTGAACATGCGGAAAAGAAAGCAGTGGACATAAAAGTAAAACCAAACCAAACCAACCTCAACAACTATTTTAAAAGAACGGTCTGAACCCATCTCCATCATGAAACTATTTGGTTCACTCGGGGATAGAAAATTTCACGGAACTTCATAACCCCACAGACTCTTCTGTTAAAATAGGACAAAGAATACCTGCCTGGAACACTCAACAGGATTCTTTTGAAAAGCACATGTAGCAGAGGTGGAGAAGTGCCTTCCCCCTCATTAAGAGCTGGACCAGCACAAGCGCTGCTGCAAACCTTGGTTGTGTGACCCCCTCCACTCCTTCTCCTGTCTCTAGCAATCTCTTGGTTGGAGAAAAATTGGTTTGTTGGAGTATTTGTTTTAACTGACCCAAATCTCAAATGCCTCCAAAGAATCTCCCTCAGTGTGATTGCTGAAAAAAACAAACGCAGCTCTCTGTAGAGACGGCTGACTTCCCAGCAATCGGAGAGCTCCTGTCCCATTCAAAGCCCGTCCCTTATTTCTGCATCTCTGGCTCTTGCTAATAAGGAAAGAGGGGCCAGCCAGGGACATTTAAGAAACACTTTCCCGGGAGGCCGTGTGCGACGCAGGCAGCCGGGTCTCGGACCCCGCCCGGATTCCCCCCTCTGCTCACTCCAGACCCTCTGGAGGAAGGAGAAGCTGCACAGATGCGTCTGGGTGAGCCCTGGGCAGGGAGGGTCAGGCTGATGGGCCTCATTTTCTCAGTGACATCCAGCAAGCGCGAACCCCAGGTCGGAGCAAGGTGGTGCCCCCCGAGAGCCCCAATATGCCTGCTGCCTCCACAGGTAGCTGTATCCAGAGCTCCTGGCGTCTCCTGCCAGGTGTGTGGGGCGCGGGGCGCGGGGCGCGGGGTCTCCGCAGAGGGCGGGGCCGGGGCGCGGGGTCTCCGCAGAGGGCGGGGTGCGGGGCGCGGGGTCTCCGCAGAGGGGGGGGGCCGGGGCGCGGGGTCTCCGCAGAGGGCGGGGTGCGGGGCGCGGGGTCTCTGTAGAGGGCGGCGCGGGCAGCGCGTTACCTGCGGCCCCGGAATTGCCGTTCAGCCCCAGAACCGAGGAGTTGTTCTCCAATCTCTCCGGGTGGAACGTGTCTGTCTTGGCCCCGTAGGCCCTGCCACCACCTCCGGCTGCGATGACAAGGGGCACTGGCACACCGTCCTTCATCTGGCCAAGGTGAGACAGGCAGAGCCTGAGAACCCGGAACTGGGTTCCCCCCTCCCCCCAGCCCCCTGCTGCAGATGCCCGATCCTGGTTTCAATGTTGCAACGTGTCTGAGTGTTTGCTGGGCATGGGCGCTGCTGGCTAGATGCAGGTCTCTCTGCCCTCTTCTTTTCCTCCACTCTTAGCATCTCGGTCTCTGAGCCCGTAACTGCAAGATGGAGGCCTCAACATCATCTCCCCCTTCACTTTCGGGCCTGGCTGCAGACGTGTAGGAAAAGCCCAGCCTTGGACTGAGAGCTGGCCCAGGAGGGCACAGCAGGACCCTTTGGAATTCTGAAATTCCGGAATTCTGGTGAGAAATCAGCAAGGGTCAGGAGCCTGGCCCTTACAGGTTTCCTCATCTATCGACAGGGGTTAAGAGCAACTGGGGTGATTGTATCCCAGGTGTGCGGGGAGACTCTGGCACTCCCCGGGGGAGCTCGGAGGCAGGGCCTGGCAACACGAGGCCTTACCTTAAATACGTACGTGGCTCCACCCCCGCCGCCTCCTCCTCCGGCCCACTCATGCACGCTTCTGTTCTCGCGGATTTCTTCCTCTATCACCGTGTTCTCTCCAATGCAGACTTTCTGGATTAGTTGGTTTGTCTGTAGAAACGTAAAGCACATCAGGTTTGTGCCCAAACCAGGGATCTTTATTTCCTGACAGTCGGTGCTTCTATGCTTAAAAGTTGGGTCTGAGCTCTCAAAGAGCTTACAGTTGAGTTGAGGAGATAAAAAACGTCCACAAACAGCTGTCATGCTGGGCGGCGTTAGGGAAGAACCCCGAGATGGCTTAAGGGAAGAACCCCGAGATGGCTTAAGTGAAAAGTGCTGTGGGAAGCTGGAGGAGAGTGCGCCTTTAGTCCTGACTGATGATCACGGAGGACTTCCTGTAGCAGGTGGCATTGGAGTTGGGCCTTGAATGGTAGGGAGAATTTTTTTCTTAAACACAGATGATAGGATAAAGTTAGGACATGCTGGGAGGAAGAGTAGCCTGAGCCCCGAGGGAAGGAGGTGAGTAGAGGATCTGGGGAGATGACAAAGAGTCCCTTTGGCTTAGAAAAGTCTATCTTAGAATAGAGAGATGGTCTAGAGGGACTTGCCAGTCTCCTTTGGACCCTGAGGAGGAGATGGCAAAGGCGCTCCATGGTGAGACAGGGCTGGAGGGAGTGTGAGTGGGGGAGAGTAGAGGGAATGAAATTGGGTGGTCTGATCAGGTCCAGAGATGTTGAATACAGTCAAATTCCCCCGGCCCAGCCCTGACATAAAGCTTCTGTGCTGCCAGGTAGGACAGAACAGGGGGTGAGGCCTGGCTTCACGCCCCAGGACTGTGGAGGAGCCATTTACACCCTCTGAGCCTCAGTGTGGAATGGGAATAAAGACCCATGGGCTGTTGTGTATTTAATTAGGATAGTACAAGTAGGGTGCCTAGTGCAGGGTGTGACACACACTAGGGCCTGAATAAGTGGCAGCTATTTTGTGTAGATTCCCTGCTGGGCCCATACATGCACCTGTGGGACCCACACATCTGGGAATCTCTGTGCGGGCACTGAGAATTCCTGAGACATACAGCCCTGGGATTCCTGGACAGAAACAGCAGTGCTTGCTGGCCACCATGGCTCAGGCACATTCTGCCAACAGGAGCCGAACCTTGGAGAAAAGTGACTTTTCTTTTGCTTAATAAGAAAAAAAGCCAATAAACATCAAATTTCCATTGAATGCAGCTGTGTAACCAGCCAGTGGACATGGCAATTCATCTTGAGTCTCTCCTTATGCTAAAGTACTCAGGGGTGCTTGCGATGAGTAAGTACTAGAGAAATTTCCAGATAAATAGCGAAGATGCAATTTGTTTTATGGCATTTTGGACTTAATGATGGAAATAATTTGATATTTTTCCCGAGTGGATTTAGTGTGGGTGGCAGCTTCTGAATTGCTGTAGAAGGCGGACATTTTTCTTGTGTGTGCGGCTCTGTCCAGGGTTGGGGGTGAGTGGAGTCTTCTGGAAGCAAACCCTCAGTGTTGCCGGGGAAAGATGGGAGGTGCAGGGGGTATGCTCATGAAGCTGAGACCAGGGGCAGGGGAAGGAAACGTGGGCTCTGGATTGAGGCTGCCAGCTGGGCAGAGCACAGGATATAGAGTCCAGCCTGGGTTCTTGACTGGCTCTGGAGGTTTCACTGGGCCACATTGAGTGAAGCACTTAACTTTCCTGAACTTGCCTCCTGATCTTTCCTGAACTTGCCCAGTTAGACCCATCTGTGCTAAGAAGGTCCTTCCCTCAGGCCGTGCTCCCTTTCCTTCTCTTCTCTGGCCAGCTGCAGGGGGACCTCTACCTCTCCTGGATGCCCCCTTCCTGTGACTAAAGTATGGAGATTGCCAGGGTGGGGAGGAGAGTAGTTGGGCTTGAGGATGGCCTTTAGTGGAACTAGAACTCAGACCTATACTCGCCCCACACAGCCCCCACTGGGGTGTCTCCTTTAAACTGGGGTGGGGTAGGGCCACTGTCCATTCTCAGTCGGCCTCTTGGGAGAACTGGTCACTCCTCCTCTGTAACACATTTTCTTGCCCTGGCTTCCAGGACTCCATGCTCTCTTGAGTCTCTTCCTACCTCCCTGACTCCTCCTTCTCAGACTTCTCTGCTGGTTCCTTCTCTTTTCCATGACCTCTAAGTATTGGGTTCAGTCCTTGGTCTTCCTCCCTCTCTTTACCACTGTGTAGGAAACCTCTCAGCTTTACACTGATTCTCCCAACTTCATGTCTCCACCCTAGGACCCTCTCTCCTGGACTCCAGCGTATGTACTGTTGACTACCTGACACCTCCATTTGGCTGTCCACAGAGCCCTGGGACCCCTATGTCCACAGAACCCTGGGACTCAGTATGTCCCACATCAAACCCCTGATCTTGCCTCCCCTAAACTGGATCCTTCTGTAACATTTCCCAACTCCCTTCTTCCAATTGCTCAAGCACAACCCTTTCTCTCAGTTCCTCTTCTAATCTGGCAGGAAATCTTTTAGATATCATATTTATAATATGTTCAGAATTCAGCCACTTTTCACCCCCTCCACTGGTCTAAACTGCCATCATCTCTTGTCTGGATCAAAGCAGTACCCACTAATTCATCTCCCTTCTTCTCTTGTTCCCACATGGTCTTTTTTCTACACAGCAGCCAGAGCAAGACTTTTAACACCTACATTGAATTCTACCACCATTAAAACCCTCCTATGGCTTAAACCTTACCATGGCCTTCCGCCTCTCCCTGATCCAGTCCCCACTGCCTTGGACCTTGTCTTCTACCGACTCTCTCTCGCTCCCTCCACCCCACCCACCTGTTTCTTGGGCACCCCAGCATGCTCTGACCTCAGAGTCTTGTCTCAGCCTGGGCCACTCTTTCCCTAGATATCTTCCTGGTTCAATCCCCCACCTCTCTCAGGACTTTGCTCAGTGTTCACTTTTCACCTTTGACCACCCTGTTTAAAATTGCAAACAGCTCCCCAACACTGGCACTCTCCACTTCCCTTTACCTGATTTCTGTTCACCCCAATACTTTCACCTTTGGATGTATTTTATAATTAACTTATTCTGTGTACCAGTTATCGTCTGCCATTCCCTGCTTGAATGTCAGCTCTTTGAGAGTGGAGAGCTTTTTTTTGGTTAACTGATGTATCCCAAGTTCCTAGAATGGTGACTGGTACATAACAGGTAGCCAATAAATATTAGTTGAATGGGTTTGAATGAACTGGGAGCTGCCAGGGTTGCGGGCTGGCCCTTCCCAATATTTGCCTTGTAGTTGATAGCCGTGGTGAGATTTAACGTGGGGATCTGTGATTTTTGCCTCCCAGGGGGCATGTGGAAATGTCTGGAGACATGTTTGAGTGTCATGATGGGTGGGGGGGTATGGCCTCTTGGGAGGAGAGCTCAGGGATGCTTCCTAGCAACCTACAATGCACAGGACAGCCTCCTGCAAAAAAGAATTGTCTTGTAAAAATTGTTAATATTGCCAGGGTTGAGAAACCCGGCTTTACACTCGTGTTGCCAGATGAGGCTTGGAAGGGATGTGGAGAAGTGGGGGCTGAGATAGGGGGGTTCCACCAGTGGGAGTTTAGCAGCTGGAACCCATTCCGGGCACCAGGAGCTGAGGTGTGGCCAGGTGCCTGGGAATGCGAGTTCCACAGATGTCTTTCTTTCCCACAGATGGCAAAGCTGCCAAATCCTGCAGTTGACTTCTTAGAGGGTTCTCTCTAGATAGAGGGAAGCAGAGATTGGCACAGTGCCTGGTAGCTGGCTTTCTGTCTCCCTCACCACATGACTGATGGGAGTGGAGGTGGGGGGGCAACAAGGCAAGACGGATTGCTTTCCCACACCCCTTGCTATGCCCGGTATGACCAGCAGAGGGGGCTGCCCTCATCCCTAGAGTAGAATCACGGGGCCCACTGGATTTTGAACTCTCCTTGTACACCCACAGAGCTGGGAGCAAGTGGGTTGATTAATAAAATGATAAAGTGCAGCAACCCAGAGAACAAGTAGATTACAATTGAATTAAAAAAAAAAAAGACGTGGTATTGTGAAAAGACATAACTGATTACCATCCAATCAAGTAAAAGTCCCTTGCAGAAGTCAATGCAATCTTTCTGCTTAGATGAAAGAATTACATTAGCACTCAATACATTCCTGTGAAAATTACAGCAGCCTGTAATTTAATGACTTAATATATTATATCAGGTTGGAAAGTCCTGATTATAGTTGCTAAATAAAAGTTGAAGTCGAGACATTTCTCATGTAAAAGGTTGTCCCTGCTAAGCATGCTCCGGTTCCTTTGTCTTAACCCCGGCGTTGGGTGAAGCCTCCAAGGGCCCACGTGGGACAAGCTCTGCTGGGGGCCATGCTTTAATCCTGGCTGGGTCCTCAGCTCCCAGCCCGGGCCCTTGCCCTTAGGAGCCCTGAGTTTATTTTGTAGACTACAGCTGCTTTCTCAGTTCCCTCATCCCCACCTCTGCCCTAGCCTGCTCTCGAATAATTTCCTGGATTAGGAGCCTGGGGCCTGGGCACTAGAAGCCAGCTCCCTGCCCCGGACCCCAGCCCGGGTGGAAGCTGTGCTTCAGGTGAGGGTGGGGACACCGTGAGGTTGCTGGGTCCCCTCCTTCCTCCCAGGACAGTCTCCCTGCTGTGCCCCCACCTTCCACAGACAGTGGGGATGTGGGGCGTTTGCACGGTTTCTGCCTCATCAGGCTTCCCTCTCTCACTCACCCTCTTTGACAGCTGGTCACCCAACCATCTCTCTGAACCGATAACACTCCAGTGGGGTCAGAAAACGGAATGACAGTCCGTCTCTGGGGCTCTGAGGATGGCAGTCTGGCTTGTGAAGTGATGGGCACAAAGGAAAAGGGAAAAAAAGCATGGACACCCAGGCCCAAGCAAGGGTGGGACATACTGAAAGCAGGAGCCCTGAGTCCCTGCTGAGTGACTTGGGAGAGTCCCTTTACCTCCATGGCCTCCATCGCCGTCTTCTGTAGGATGGGTGAAGTGGACTATGTGGCCTTCCAACCCCGGGGAGAGCTGGAGAGAGGAGGGGTCAGCCCTGCTCTGGTATCTTTTCCTTTCTTTCTTTCTCTCTCCTTTCTTTTTCTTCCTTTTTTTCTTAATTTTTTTTTTATTATGTGGGTTATAGGCTTTTAAAAAAGATTTTGTTTCTTTCTTTTTTTAATCACACCAATCATGAATGATATGAATAAATTCTCTGCATCAATTTCAGACACCCTCAAACTCAGTCCTCTTCCCAGAAGAACTGTACGTGGCAGCGAGTCAGGTTTGGAGCTGAACGAGAACTATTTGACCTGGCAGTGTCCTGTGTATACTCACACGGAGAAATGCAACAGTGCCTCAGTGAGAGAAGGCGGCGGCGGTGGTGGTGGTGGGGGGCTTGGACTTGCTCCCGAGAGCAATAATCATTTGCCGGTTCAGGCAGGAGCTGGTTTTTCAGTGTCAGGGGTCCTTCCCCAAAGCCCCGCCCGCCCCTGCAGGGACGCGAAACTCCCAGCACCCTGCCTCCTGCTTACTCTGCACCCCCATGGCCTGGGGAAAGGGGGTGTTTGCAGCAGGACCACAGAGCCTCCCGCTCAGGGCTGAGCCCTGCCATCTTCGCACATGGCGCCCTACCAGGAGCCTCCCGGGCCCTGCAGGAGATCGGAGGGGACAGCCCTGCTCTGGGCACTTACGCTGGGGCAGGCGTCCTCCCCCTGCTGCCCGACCAGGATGTACAGCGTGTCGTCCTTCTCCAGGCTGAAGATGCCCAGCACGGACACGCCGTGGGAGCGCATCATGGTGTTCTTCCCGCCCTTCCCGCCAGCGGCTCCGTAGCCCGAGATGCTGCAACAGGACAAAGCACACTGGCTCCTGCACGGGTGCAAACATTAAGCTCCTTCCTCCAGCCCAGCAGTCTCCAGGGGGCCTGGTGGCCATTGCCTGCACCAGCCCTGGGCGGTCAGCAGGAAAGGAGGTCAAGGTCAGAGAGGGGCAGTGCGTTGTCTTACTCAGAGCTAGGAAGGTGAGGAATTGGGGTGGGGGGCAGAGAGGAAGGGGCAGAGAGGCTGCGCCTGTGTGTGTATTAATGTGGGGTGTTGGGGTGGTGGTTCCCCAAGTGCCTGGAACTTCCCCATTATGGATTTCTCGCCCTGCTCGAGCCCAAAGGACTCGGGTGTTACTACGTAGCAGTTGCGTGAACTTAGAGAAGTGACCTAAACTCCCTGCCCCACATCTGCAAAATGGGGATACTCAGAGAACGTTTCTATTTCCCCAAGTGTGTTGTGAGGACATGTAGAGTCTTATATTTGTGGATGGCATATTATCAGCACTCAATATGCATCTATTCTTCCTGTTACTAATCGTGGTAATAGCAGCCATTGACTTGGGGCAAGTTTTACCGTCTCCCCACGGGGTCTAGAAACAAGGAGCTCCCACTCGGAACGGCTGTGGAGGCAGCGCCTTCCGGCACAGACTGTTTATTCCCATCCCACCAAGTAACTCCTTCTGGAGCAATATGTGCGCAGACAACAAACAACCCATCCTGGTGAAAATAAAAACAGAGTGTGAGGATGTGGGATTACTTCTGCTGCTTCTTCGACTGTTGAGATGAAGTTAAGCAAGGATGGAGGAAAAGACCTCTATTCGTGAATCGCATCAGAAACAAGTCGCATCTTGAAGACAGCTAGCGAACCAGCTACAAATGTCTCCCCAGAGGCCTGCTGGCAGGGAGAAGGGACTCGCAGGGATTTTCATGGCCCCATGTATTCACATCCACGGTCCTTTTGAAAAGCTGCCAGAAAGAGATGTCAGGCTGTTTTGCACATAGGCACAGGCACTGGCTTCTTTCCCTGCAGTTCCAGGAAAGGTGCCATGCTCTGAGCATGAAGAGGGGCTCCTGGGGGCTTTCCGAGGGTGGGGCTCAGGCCCTTTTTACACAGATGAGCCTGGACGGCTGGCTGTTTGCTCACGTGGCAGGTGAGGAACCGAGGTGGATGCAAAGGGAGACTCTCACCCCCATTGCCATGGTGGGTCATCAAGCTCTGACTGGAACCTGCCCTCTCTAGGGCGCTGCATAAGCTGCCCCAAGACAGAGTCCACACCCTCGAAGGGCTTCCAAAGAAACAGGAGGTGGGGTCATGGTTATGAAAGCAGAAAAGGCTCTACTGGGGAGACAGAGTGGATTGGCCAAAGGGTTGTGGCGCTCCATGTGCTGGTTTGAAACTATTGTACATCCCAGAAAAGCCATGTTCTTTAACCCTGATTCAGTATTGTTGGGTGGAATGTTCTGATTAAGTTGTTTCCATGGAAATGTGACCCACCCAATTGTGGGTAGTAACTTTTGATGAGGTGGTTTCCAGGAGATGTGTTGCTACCCATTCAAAGGGGGTTTGCTTACTGGAGCCCTTTAAGAGGGAAACATTTTGGAAAGAGCAGACAGAGCCCATAAAGATAGAGACCTTTGGAGACAAAGAAGGAAAACGCCCCCAGGGAAGCCTTCTGAAATAAGAAGCAGGGAGAGAAAGCTAGCAGATGCCAGCCATGTGTCTTCCCAGATGACAGAGGTATTCCAGATGGCATCAGCCTTTCTTGAGTGAAGGTAACCTCTTGTTGTTGCCTTAATTTGGACATTTTTATAGTCTTAAACTGTAAATTGTAAACTTGAAACTTAATAAATTCCCTTTTAAAAAGTCATTCCATTTCTGATATATTGCATTCCAACAGCGTTAGCAAACTGAAATACTCCATGATTGGGTGGACCATTTCCTAGCTCTGAGCCCTCTCAGAGACCCAGCTTCCTCACCAGTAAAAGAAGCAGAGGAGCTTCCTTTCCAAGTTCACAGAGTAGTGGGGAGGGCCAACATCAAAAAGGGATAATGGAGTAGAAGTCCTGAGAAAGCTGCAAATCACTGCCCAAAGGTGAGGGCCATTGGACACTCAGGACACAGGAGGGAGATGATGGCTGGGATAGGGGCTTGGAGACAGCAACATGCTGGAGGCTGTGGCTGGCTAGGGGGTACCTTGGCTGAATGAGAGTGCCTTGGCTGGGTTGGATGTGCCTTGGCTGGTTGGACATACTTTGGTTGGTTGGGGGGGGGCCTTGGCTGGTTGGCAGGGCCTTGGCTGGTTGAGGGGGCCTTGGCTGGATGGGGGTGGTAGTTTGAAGATGACTTCACAGTGGAGCTGTGTGAGAGTAAGGACTCTCAGAGAAGCAGTAAGGGGTGGAGGGTAAGAGTCAGGGCTTGTATTAATTAAAGTGAGAAGGCAGGAAACTGTTTGCTATGTGACTGTAGGGGATGGCTGGAATGGAACAGCAGGGGTTGCAGGGTTGGAGAGGGAAGCATTGAGCATCTACCATGCACCAGGCATGACTGCATGCTTACATGTGATGTGCATCCCCCCCATTAGCCATAAGCAGTGGACCCTACTAATCTCATTTGGCTGATGAGGAAACTGAGGCTCAGAGGGGTTAAGTAACTTATCTGTAGGGTCACATAGCTGTTAAGTGGCAAATGGAGGTCCAAACCCATACAACTCTCCTCGCTGAGGCCACTTCCTCTCCCATACCTTGGAAGGTTCACATGGATGCCTGCCTTGGGTGGTCGGAGAAGCTATTGTGCCATCCTAAATCACTTAGGCCCTCAGCCATTTCCTGCTCTGTTGGAAATGGAGAAGGTGAAAAGGATAATTAAAAGGATGAGGAAAAAGGATGGCTTGTTGGTAATATGTGAAAGGAAGCAGAATTCTTTAGCTCTGACAAGGGAAGACTGGGGTAGGGGACAGTGGTGGTGGGAGGTGACCTAAGAACAGGTTCCAGAGACTATCTGTGGAGTGAGGGAAAGCAACATGGACATGTCCTAGCTCTGTCCAGCACCTGCTCCAGGTTTCTGTAGCTTTGTCTTGAAGATGTGATTTGCTTGGAAAACTTCTTCTGGAGACAGTTTCGATCCTATCCACTTCTGCTTCTAGGAGGGTTGACTGGGAGAGGTAAGCTTTACCCTTCTCACCCCTTTTTACATCATTTTCACCAATCTGCATGTATTATGAATCGTTCCGAACTCTTTCACATGTTTAAATTTAGTCAAATTATTATATTTTAGAAGATGTTTGTTCCCGACTCATTTTTACCTCCCTGAGCTTTCCCTATTCCTCCTGCTCCCTACTAAATTTGCACGCCAGCCCCATCTGTCTTGCCCTAGTTCTTGGCGGTGAGGGGAACAGGCAGAGCCCTGGACTCTGAGTCACGCGGCTGGTTCTAGTCCTCATCTTCTGTCGTGTGATCTGGGGCAAGTAGGTCAACCTCTCAGAGCCTCAGTTTCCCCTACTAAGGAATAAAACCAGGACGAGGATCCTGTCCTCAGTGGAATATTGGAACAATGCTGCAAACTGATGAAAAATCCAAGGTGGATCTTGGGGCTGGGGTTGGCTCTATGGATCTCAAAGTAGAAAGTAGAGCTTCGCCACCAGGTGCTGGAAACCAGATTCTGCTTCCCTAAGTGGTGGTCTGAGCCCCACAATTCCTCCCTGGACTAAGGGCTACTTTAAAGCGGGGGGGGGGGGTGCTGGGAAGGAGTGCTTCCCTCATCAGCCCTCTGAGACCCCAAATCCCATCAGAGCTTCACTGTTTTGAAAACTTCCAGTTGTTCCTACAAAGCTGAGTGTTGGGAGTGAGATGAGCCACAGTGAAAAAAGCAAGGGCTTGATGCAGAAGGACCTGGGTCGAAATCCTGCGAGGCATCTCCCTCTTGGGTGCCAATCCTGCACTCGAATGACCCTGAGCTTGTGCCCTTCAATTTTGTGCCCGAGGCACCCTGGTCCTGGCCCCACCCTGGTCCCATCAGCCCTACTCACTAGCTGTGTGACTTTGCATAGGTTGTTTAGCCTCTCTGAGCCTGAATTTCCTCTTCTGTAAAATGGGGATAATTTCTGGTCTGAGAAGTAACTGGGACAATGCACGCCAAGGTTGTAACTGAGGACCTGATGCTGTAGTCAGAGGGCGGGAAAAGGTAGCGGCTACTGTGATGTGTGCCTGTGTGTGAGTCTGTGCTCTCTTTTCCCAAGGGTGACTTCTGGGAGGGAGAAGGGGCCAGAGAACGAGACCCTGATTTGCAGAGGCCATGGTGACAGGTGGGGCAGAGCATGGGTCTGGGTCAGGGCTGACCGGTGTCAACCAGAACCCACCTCTTTAGGGAGCCAGCGGGCGTGGGGGCCAGCCTTGGCCCTTCTGGAGACCCCCAAATCCTGCGAATCTCTTCTTACAAATTCATGCTGGAATAATAGCCTCAGACTGAGTCTCTGAAGCTTTCTCCCCATCCCTTGTAAACTATTTATTTTCGATGCTTGACAAATGACAAGAAATTAATATACCTGCCACTCAAGTGGGGGAAATGACTCGCAGTGATTCCAATTTACTGAAAATTACAAGATACTGTTCTTGACGAGCTGATGCTGTAATTTTTTTGTTTTTCTTCGTCTAAATCCATGTCTCCTGGTCAGAATGGATGTTTATTGGGTTTGCATTTTATATTATTGACTGTGAGCTATTGTTACCTGATGTGATTGAGTTGTGAATCTTTTTTTTAAATAAAGAATTAGCAGCAAATCAAAGTGGCCGCCTGCCAGATCCTGAAATGGGAGCCCGGCTGTGTGCAGCACAGGGGCTGCAGCCGGCCCACACCTAGAAGGGGCAGTCGGAGTGCAGGAGAGGAATAGGAGTGAGTGGAACCCACGAAGCACCTCTTTCTGGCACCACCCATCTGAAGAAGTGGGAGACCTGACCCCACTCTGGGCTCTGCCTCTTGCTCCCTTGGGGGACCTTGGGGGACTCCGTTCCCTCCTCCTAGGCCTCGTTCCCTTCTCTGTGACACCAGTAGGGCAGGGTCTGCCCTGTCTACCCTACGGGGTTTCTGTGAGAACATACGAGACCATATGTCTGAGCACAGTGCTGGATCCATAGGTAATTTCTGTTCGGACACAAGATAGCGTTGCCTGGATGGGTCATTTGAGGCTCAGGTTTCACCCCTGGGGTCGGCATTGGAGGGGCCACTTGCAGAGGTGCCTGATCCCCGGTTCCATTCTGGATTGCACCAATGAGTGTGTTTCATCCAGCACAGCCCTGAGTGCCTGGGAATAAACAGAACTGGAAGGGATCCCAGCGACCTCTCTCTACAACATCTCACTCTACCAAGAGAGCTGCTGTCGAGCGGGAAAGGAACACTTTTCAAGGTCTGCCTGCAGCCCATCCATCTTTGCACACCACCCCGTCTCCAGCTTTCTCTGCTCTGTGCTCTTTATAGCGATGGCTATCTGCACAATTACTCTGGCAATTAATCATGCCTTGAGACATCTCTTCTATTACTTTTGAGAACTTTATTGGCATCGTGGACTGTTGTTATTTCACTTCTCTTTCCCTGGCCCTCGCAAGCCCTTGAGCTGCAGAGGGCTGCGCCTCAGCCCCCTCTGGGGTGTGGCCGCCCCTGCCAGGCCTGGCCCAGCGCAGCAGTGTCAGACCCTGGGGATCGGCCCCACGATGGTGCCGCCCAGCTGCATGTGCTGGTCCCCAGAGCCAGGTATGGAAATGCGAGTCAGTGATGGACAGCATCAGGGACACTGTGGCCCACGTCAGCCGGCCAGGTGGCTGGCTCCAGCGGGCACGCGGGGCCTCGTGCACGTTTTGCATGAAGAACAAGTGAACCGCGGGAGAACGGCCTTGAGGGGCTGCGGGTCAGACCTGACAAGTGTTTTCTAGATGATCTGCACGTGCATGTGCGTGTGTGCATGTGCGTGTGTGTGCATGAGCGTGTGTACCTGTGTGTGGGTGGGGAGGGGGGACTGAGGGCTGGGAAGGCTGCTGAGCCCAGAGAGGTGGAAAGAAGGCTGGAGGGAGAGGGCGGGGTGAGGCAGGAGGAAGTCAGGAGAGGCCATCTGCCCGGTACTGACAGCTTCTGCATGGGGGGGGGGCACACCCAGGACCCCTTTACCCGCCCCCCCCCGACAACGGTCCTCGGCGTGGGTCTTGGTCGTTTCATGCTGAGGCCGAGGGTCTCGCCCACAGCCACCCAACCCGTGGCACGCGCTGGCGTTGTGGTCTCCCGGCAATCTTCCTCAGCCAGGTGCCCCCTCACAGGGACCCTAACGGTCGCCTTTCCTTCTCAACCAAACTCCTTGAGAGAGGGGCGGTCGCTCATTGTCTTGGCTTCCTCCGTCCCCAGGCCAGAAGCCCAGCCTGACCCCCCCTGACCCCCGCCCCCCGCCTCCCCACCCCCCATCTCCCCGCCCCCTTCCCCGCGTCCCCACCTGATCCTCCCCGCCCCACCTCCAGCCCTGGGCCTCTCCTTTCCCCTGCAGTGCCTCCCGGGGCCACCAGGGGGAGCGCGGGGCAGCCGGGCGGGGAGACCCCAGCCGCGCCCCGAGGCGCCAGCCGCATCCCACTTGTGGTGGAGCTCAGCCTGCACCCCACCTTCTCTGCTCAGACAACTGTTGTCTCCTTCACCACCTAAGGCAGGGTTCAGTCTCCTTGAAGAAACCCTTCAGGAGGCCAGGCTGAGCGACCCCTCCCCCGGCCCTGAGGGGTGCCCGCCCAGCGCTCCCACCGGGCAGAGCCCCTCAGTTTTGCACACCTGGGGAGGGCACCGTGCCCTAGGAGGCGCTTGGTGAGGGTCTCTGAGACGCGAAAATCAGGAGGGGAGCAAGTCTGGCCCCCAGGACACCCACGTTCTAGCAGAGGAAGTGGCAATTACAGGGGAAGGGGGTGCCCGGGCAGGGGAGGGGGAGAAGGGGAGGAGGGATTTAGGGGTGTACCCGGGCTTCACCCAGCCTTCTCTCTCCTCCCCAGCTCCCTCCTCTCCCTCTCTCTGGGCTTCTTCCTTGGGGATGGTGGGCAAAGGAGTAGAGAGTCTGTGATAAATTATGTTTATGTTTGTGTTTTCAACTCTATCTATCCCCAAGGAGGCTCCAGGCGAGCGGGCCTCACCTGGGCTTAGGGTAAGTGTGGGGCGAGGGAGGGTCCCTCTCCTTCACCTCTTGCCAGGGAAAGGAGGGCGGCGCTGGGCGCAGCGGCAGGCAGGGGGGCTTCCAAGAACCCTTCCTTTGCAGGCAGCGATGGGCTCGCCAGGCTGTGGCTCCCAGCCTTTCTGTTTCCAGGGAGCTTTTTCTCTTATTCTCTGGTATGCCCTCTGTTTTTCTTGACTAGATGGACTGCACTTATTAAAGAATGATTAATATGGAGAAAAGTTCTTGCTGAAAAAGGGCACTGACATTTCATCCTGCATATTTTGACCTGGAGACATAAAAAGCAAATCATTAAACTCTCAACCTCTTAGATGACCAAAAGACATGGTCGCCTTTGACTCCTCCAGGGTCGAAGATGAGGGGAGGGTTTGGAATATTCGGTTTAAAAACAAAAATTAAACGGCAAACACTTCAAGAACAAACACCCAAGCCCAGTGTTTTTCAGTTTTGATTTTTCCATTTTGACGTGGTGTTACCCAGGCCAGTTAAAAAAAAAAGTCCCCTGGGCCAAAACATCCCCTTGACCAATTCAGACACTTCGAAATGCTTTGATTCATCAGAAAGTGAAGCTCCTTGTGCAGGTTTCCTGTCAGGAGTTCACCAGACAGTTCTGGGGGCTACAAGCTAGTCTCAATATTGCAGAGATAAATGGAAATGATTTTCGGATTTTGCTGGAATTATGTTGATGCAGTGTGGCAAAACTGGCAATACGTGCTGATCAGACAGCTGATGTGGTCGGAGCTGTATGTACCCCAGAAAAGCATGTTCTTAAATGTAATCAACTCCTGCGGCTGGGAACCCATCATAAGCAGGACATTTTGATGAAGCTACTTCAGCTGAGGTGTGGCCCGCCTTATCAGGATGGGTTTTAATCCTACTGCTGGAGTCCTTTATAAGTGGAATGAATACAGACACAGAGAGAGCCACTGAGGGAGCAGCCAGCAGCTGACATCAACAGAAGAGAATGAAGAGGCCGCCAGTGCATTGCCACATGTCAAGCTAAGGACCAAGCATCGCCAGCAGCCAGCCCCAGGCGGCCACAGTCTTGGGGGAGTAAGCAGCGCCTTGATTCTGACTTTCTTTTAGCTTCAAAACCGTGAGCAAATGAATTCCCCTTGTTTAACCTGCCCCACTTGATGGTATTTGCTCGAGCAGCCTAGGAAAGTACGTCACCTGACTAGCAGCTCAATACAGCTGTGATTAATAAAAAATGGGAAAATGAATTAATTATTACTTAATAAGTGCAGTTCGTTTTGCAGGCAAAATCTTTCAAAATGCAGCACCTATCTGAGGAAGTCAGAGAAAAGCCCCTGGAAACAGAAATGGCGGGACTGCTGCCTGCGGCGATGTGTTTGCGGCCACGCGGTTTGGCTGCTGCGCAGGTGGGTGCCTGGGGCTCTCGGAGCTCCAGCTCAGTTCCCTGCCATCGAGCCAGGGAGGGGAGGGGAAAGCACCTACTGTGTGCAGGCATTGTGCTGGGCACTTGACCCATCTCCACAAGAAACCGCACAGGGGCTAGTACTCCCTTTATGGAGGGGGAAACAGTCTCAAGAAATCATGTAAATGACCTGTCCCCACTCACCCAGTTTGGAAGTGGGTGTGATTCACTCTGTCTCAAGAGGGAGCAGGCCCCAGGAGCTCCCCCCATGAGGCACCTCCTGTCCACCCCTGCAGCAAAGGATCTAGGGCAGGACCCCCTCATAGCTCCTCTGTGCTCTCCTTTCTGTTGCTGTTTGCATATGGGGACCTGAAACAAGCGGCTGCACTCCTCATTGCCTCTTTCAGGAGTTGGGCCTCCCCCAGCATCCTCATTTCCACAGAGGCTTCCTGGAGGAGAGCGCTGGGTGACCCTCTGCTACGCTTCTTTCTCCCTGCTCCTCCTGTCCCTCTGCATGCCTCCTAGAGTCTGGGTTTTAGCGAAAAGATCACGGGCTTTGAGCCAGGGGGGCCTGGGCTCCAGTCCCACCCTGCCACCTCTGGTGAAGCCCGGGACCTGCTGCCGGTTTACCTCGGATGCCAGGTGCCCGTATAAAATCCCAGGAATGGCAGTTACAACAAGTAAGGTGACACTCACTCCTAGATGGGGGCGAGATACCTGGGATCCTCAACAAACGTCTGTCCCTGCTTTCTGGGAGCCTCTCCCTCTCTGCCCAGGCAAGGGTGCAGGACCCAGTAACTTCTGCTTGGCAAAAGGAGGGGTCTGGCCTGCCCAGTGTGGCAGGGCCGGAGGTGTCTGGATGTCTTTGGGCCGTTCCTAGGGGGTGCGGGGGGCCTGGCACAGCTAATTGGAGCGCAGCCAAGCCTTGTGATGGCATTCCTGCCCAGTATGTCGTTTACAAAGCACTCGGGCTCTCCCTGTAATGCGTTTCCGTGAGGCCCCAGGGTTGGGACTGCCCAGGAACCCTTAAGCTAGAGAGAAAACAGGGCAACTGGAGAAGACCCTTCCTGCCCAGGGTGCCGAGGACCTGGTGGGGAAGGAGAACTCATTAGCACCATCAAGGGCTTCCTGTTTCAACAGCCCTGGTGGTGTGGTGGAAGGAGCTCAGTGAGGGAGGCTGTTTATGGACCTTGTGACCGTGGAGGGTCTCCTGGCCTCCTGGAGCCTCAGTTTCCTCATTGGTAAATTGGGGATGACAACCCTGGCCCAGCTTATGCCATAGAGCTGGTGTGGGGACTACACAGGCTTACCTAGTCAAGGGTTTGGTCTAACTCAGTGCTTCTCACGGGCTGGTCCCTGGAGTAGGAGCATCTGCATCACCTGGGAACTCTCTGAGCAATGCAAATTCCTGAGTCCCACTCCAGACCTCCAGAATCAGACATTCTGGGGCTTGAACCAACAACCTGTATTTTAACCAGCTCAAGTTGGAGAACCATTGGTCTTGTCATTAGCTTGCCTTAGTGCCGTGGCCTCCAAGTGGCCTGGTGGCCTTGCTCCCTGCAACCTGGCCTTTGCGGTATGAGTGAGCTGGGCAAGATGTGAGTTTGCTTTACTTCCCAGGGAAGGCTCAGGAAAGGAGGCTCATGGCTAAGAACATTATTTTGTATGTGTATTGGACTTTTGTTTCTCATGCATTCTCACATCCGTTGCCTCATTTGAACAGCACCTAGTAATATTCAAAGAATGGTTCATTGTAGCTATAATTATTAATAATAAATGTAAATAATGTTCTGAAGCTGATTCATGCATGCATATCACCTCTACAAACAGCTTGTGACCTCCTTGAAGACAAAGGACCTGTCTCCCGTTGTTGACTTGTTCTGCACTCCGAATCTCCCGTCTCTAGCCCTTACACCCCACTCGGGGGCCAGAGTCCATGGACTTGGAACCATGGCGTGCCTGGGTGGGCGTCCAGGCAGGACTCCAGTCTTCCCTGCCCGCCCTCTGTACGCACCTGTAGGTGTTGGTGGCTGGCACCCTCCAGATCTGGACGCCCTTCAGGGGGCCCTCGCTCCCCACCACCACGCTCAGGTTGGAGTTCCGGTAGGCGTTGTTGCACTGGGCCTGCGTGGGGCCGTGGGGCCCGCTGGCCCCACATGTGGTGAACAGCCAGTGAACTGTGACACAAGAGGAGAGGCGGTCACTCACTTGGCCAGAGCCCTCCTCCACGGCCCTCCCCAGGATGCTTCCAAGCTGTCTGTTCCACGCCCCCAGACTCATGTTTCTAGATGACAGCAATATTGGGCAAGAAACACTTCCTGATCAGTCATTCAAACTGGGAACTTCTGTTGAGGACCCATTATATATGTCAGACCCTGTCTCAGATGCCAGGGATGGTACAAAGGTAGAGCAAACTTGGACGCTGGACTCAAGAAGTTAATAGCACACCAAGGGAGAACGAAAAGGATACAATGAACCATAATACTGGTTGGTAAGGAAAAAAGGTCAATCCTTAAGAGGGCTTCAGGAAATACTGAGCATTCTGAGCAGGGAGAGGTCTCTTTCAGCTGTCAGGGACATGGGCAGTGCTTGGGTCTTCTCTGGTCCTCTCAATGGGTCTGGCACAGCATGTGGTAACTGCAGGTGCTCAATCTGTGCTCTTGTGACTGCATTTAACCTGCTCCCAAAGGCTAGGCATCTACACAGAGCATCTTCTGAGATTGGAGACGACTGAAGAGTAAACTGGGGTTGGTGCCAGGTCCGTGACTCCACCACTGGACCAGATCCCAGGACAGCGATGGGGAGCAGGCGGCCTTGCACTCCCTAGCTACATGCTTTGTCCTCTGCCAGGTGCTGCCTAACAAGCCCTCATCAAGGCTCACCCTCCTGGTTTACAACCAAGTTGTGTTTGGCAACCCCTTGCAAGCAGTTTTTAAGCTTCTACACATCAGAGTACAAAAAATAGGGAAACAGGTCAAGTTTGCCTTTGGTGTATGCCCCTCCTTTTCCAGCTCCTCATCCACCTCCTGGAGCTCTCTGTTCTCACTCCACACACCCCAAATCCTTCTGGGGCGCCCCAGGAACAGGCAACACAATACCCACCTCCACCCCCACACACCCCAAATCCTTCTGGGGGGGCCCAGGAACAGGCAACACAATACCCACCTCCACCCCTGCCTCTTTCAAACTTTCTATCTTTGAGTCAGACCAGACTTCACCTTGGCCAGAATTCTAACATTTTTACAACCTATAAAAACATTTTTAAAAATGTTTCTTGATGAATTATTCTTACTTAAAGTACAAAAATCTCACTGTAAAGTTGCAAAAATTATTTCTTTTTAAGGAGAGATTAAGTCAAATTCAACCAATAGAAAATTATGGAAAAATTAATTTCGGTGAACACAGCTTTATTCATTAAGATGTACAGGTGAATTTTTAAAAGACATTCAACTAATTTAATGATGTAAATATGAAAGGTTAATTTGGATTGCAATCAGACTGAAATTTGCATGGCCAGACTTGATAATCTGAAAACATGGCCTATTGCAGTGGGATTCCGTGACTCTGCCCTGGCCAAGAGGTCAGGAGACCAAGGCTCTAGTTGGGTTTCCTACACAAGTGGCTTCTCAACACTTTTCTGGGCTCCAGTTTTTTTCAGATGCTGCTGCTGATTTCTGGTGGTCCTTTCAAAGGCTAGACAGTGATGAATCCACTCCCGATGGGGTATTAAGGACTGATTTTTAATTTTCCAATCTATTTGTATTATAAAAGGGTAACCTGCTAATTTGAAGTACTGAATATTTACTGAAGGAATTTTAGAAGAGCTCTTTCGGCCAGTTGCCCTTTTACAAATATCTCTCGGAAATCAGCAAGAACACTGTGTTTGGGGCAGCCTCATCAGCTGATTGTGGGACCAAGATCAAGTTCCTTCATGTATAAAAGGGGCCAGATTGGCATGAGGAGCAAAGGAGGCAAGGGATAGGAAAGCTCATTGTAAACTCCATGATTCTCAACGTGAGGTGTGTTAATGACTCCTGCCTACACCCATGGCTGGAGCTGTTCCTGACAGAGAGAAATGTGGCCAGGGGAGTTTCTACTTATATAAATCTATATCTGCAGCACCTGGGGATTTCCCAGTGAGTTGGGAATTAGGGTGGGGGCAGGGAGAAAAAGAAAATCTAGGGAAGGCAGTTGAAAAATCCACTCCTCCCATTATCTCCAGCTCCTTGAAGCTTGTTCTGCAGATCCAAGCAGTTTGCAGAAGCATAGTGATTCATTTAGTTAATTCAGTCCTAGAAATGAAAGAATATAGTCTTTGTTTTTCTCGACAGAGCACTAAAGGGCTTGGGACCCTACCAGAGCATATGGGCTTCCCTGGGACCCACTTTGGTCTAGGTTGACGCTGTTCTGAAAAGTCCTGCAATGTTCACAGAGATACTGGGCCAGGTGGGGCATCTGGTGAGGTAGCAAGAGGGGCATGGACTTGTGATCCAGGTGAGCCAAATTTTCTTTTCCTGTTTTTATGCCCCTTATCTGTGACATCCAGGGCAAATTATATAACCTCCCAGAGCCTCAGTTTCATAATCTCAACAAATGGCGATAGTAACACCTAGTACTTAGAATTACTATGAGCACATTTGGCAAAGAGATACAAAATTTATGTAGTTTAAAAAGTATGCAACCCATGTTCCATTTCTGACTGTGGGAAGCAGAGACACCCAATTTCAAGATTTATGTCCTCCTTTCTATAAAGGAGGGACTCTGGGGTCATTTCTCAACAAAGGGACCAGTATTTTCCCAGTTCAGTGGACGTTTATTAGTCTCTGGTGGCTTCTATTGGTAACATTTTGTTTTTATTTTTGGCAATTTTTGATGGAAAATTCCAGGGAGGGAACTCTTTCTGAAGTGGATTTCCTGGGAACAGAAGATCGCTATTCTGGGGCAGGCCCATTTTTCATCCAGCCAGAATTCTGTTGCTCCCAGCAGCCTTCAAGGTATGGTGTTTTTTTCTGCTCCCTTTCATGGCTCTGACCGTCATAAATCTGCCCAAAGTCATTTGGAATCAATTTATGTTTCCCACCAGCACCATCTCTTGGGGTTGTGGAGTGCCAGAGTTTATTGCCCATTGTGCAAGGGTTGTCCTGCTGCTTCTGCATGTGGGCTTGGCTTGCTCTTGCTCAAGTTTCATCCTGTTGCTTTCTTTTGTTTACTCTGTCTCTGGAATCTCATGACATTATAGAATGTTTCAGCACTATGAGATTTGGGAGATTACTGAAATCAGTGATTCCCAAACCACCTGACGACCTTTAAAAATACAGATTCCAGAGCCCTAGAGAATCCGATTCAGCAGATCCCATTCTGTAAAAATCTTCTCAGGAGAATCTGATGCTTACCAGCTTTGTGAACTAGCCCCACCTAGTTCATCTCCAGAGGGGGAAAGAACATCTTAGAGAGGAGAAGGGCCAATCAGTATTGGAGAAAGAACCAGATCAAGGGTTGCTCTTTCCTGTCCAAGGGTCCTTTTGGTGGTGATCAAGCCCCTTTGAAAGCCTGGAAGACTTCCAGTCTTTTCATGTGGTCCCGCATGACTCTCTATTCCCCTAAGCTCCTGATGTACCCTCAGGACCTTCCTCAGTGGGAGGATATGTTTCTTGAGGTGGGGCAGCCAGAGCCGTGGATGCCTGTGGCTTAGGACGAGGGCACAGTCACTCATTCTGCATGTTCTGTAGGTGCCCAACCTGGTACTGGCTTTCTAGCCTCCTTTTGCTGAGGCTTGCTGGGAACGGATTATCATAATTTCTAGATCCTTGTTGGGGGGTGGGCTACTGCTCTGAGTCTGGTGGTATTAGCGGTTGGGGCTAGGAGTGTCCCTTAGGAGGCATCTCCAACAGGGAGCCCTGGGAGCAGGAAGGGTCTGGCTGGTTCTTAAGGCAGGACAGGCAAAAGAGCAGTCCTAGGCTAAGGCAGACTGAGTTAGAACCACGAAAGGCAGATGCTTTCAGAAGTGTCCCTGGAGTTAGAAGACATTGGATACTACTTTGTAGCTCAAAGAAGACAGATCTAGAACCTGACAGACAAGAGAATTAGTGACAGTGGTACCAGGAGCAAGAGAAACAAAGGTGAGATTTGATTCCCAGGTAGAAGTTGTTTGTTTCTTCACTTGTTTTATGCTCCCTTCTGGGAGAAGTGGCCCCTGAACCTTAGATACTTAAGAGGTAAACTCCAACCATGAAAGGGGCAGAAAGCCCTCAATTTTCATGGTGCAGCTAATAAAGATCAAGCACTATATTTTCATGTACATATTGAATGCCTTTATATAGATTTATCTTGCTTAAGCCTTGTAGTCCCGGAGGCGGAGTTATAGTGTCCCTTATAAAAATCAGGAAATTTGAGTTCAGAGGAGCCGAGTGAAGGTCTGTAAAACACACAGTTGAATAAATGCAGATCATCTGAGTCCAAGTTCAAAGCCTTGAAAATATACTAGAGTATCCAGGAAATCTTCACAGAACCTTTCGGAGAGTTTGTTTGCTTTTGCTTTTTAAATTACTTAAAGCCAGGACAGAGCAGCCCAAGTTTGCTGAGGCCCAGTGAGTGGGCAGGCCACCAGGTGGGGACAAGTCAGGAGACTGTGGCGGGGGCTTCTCGACTCCACAAAGTCCCACAGCAGCATCAGTAGCAGCCTAGCATAACCGACCATGATAAAGAAAAGCAGATACTCCAGGTCGGGGTTCTGATCCCTGGAGAGGTCATGGGGAGACAGGAGGTATCCAAATCCTGTAACTGGAATGCTTAAAATGCCAGGAAGCAGATATATTAGAGAGGGACCTGGATCAGAAGCAGTAAGGCAAAACCTTGATTTTGGAGAGATCAAAGTCATAGTGAGACCAGCAGTGAGGCAGGCTTGATGCTGAGCTAGCAGCAAACTGAGGGTACAAGGATCCCCATATTTCCCCTGCCGAGGGTCTGCATTGGTCCCCAAGGCTCTTTAGAGCTGTAGGAGGTATCAAATAGCCTCCCCTGGAAGAGACCAAAAGGCCAGATTGGGGGCAGGGAAGGAAGGAAACAAGGTTCTTTCCACTTCTCTTAAATAAACAAAACAAAACAAAACACAAACTATTGTATTAGATCTCATATATTGGGAAAAATGAGAACTATTGATTTATCTTGTTCTTACACATACTACACATTGTAAACCTAGGTTAGTACTCACTCACATCTAACTTATATAAAGAACCCACAAAACCAAAATATTGATTGGTTATAGACGATCAAGTAAAGAAAACCTATTAAGCATTGGGTTTCATTTTAAGTATATTGCAGAACCCTCCAAGAAGAAAAAAATCAATTAGTGATATGCAGCACAATGCTAAAAACAAAATAGACTAGGCAGTGATTGTACTGCTTTTATTATTGTTGCTAAGCCATCTCATCTCCTCAATTCAATGCAAAGAAATAAAGCATGGGACAAAGGAAAATAAGTTCTCAATTATCACTATGTATCATGATAATTAGGCTCTGTCTCCTGCTGAAGGCCTAGGTATGTTATACCACAGAGGAGCACCTGATGGCCCATGTGGGTCATTTGCACCATTTTAACTATTATCCATGGAATTGAATTGTATCCATACTTGTTGACTGAGCTAAACGTCATGGGAACTATGGCATGCTAAACTAGTTAGATGGCCATTCTAAATCCCCAAAAATCAAAATCATGACCCCAATCCAAGTAAATCTAATCATTCACTTGTCCAGAAATGGATAGTACACAATTCTTTATTATAAATTGGAAAGGGTATCCTCTTTTTTTGAGTATATATGATAGCAATAAATTATTCTCCTTATTAGGACAAAATGAGAATAAATACATATGGTATCCATCGTGAGGTTAAAACATTTCTACTACCTGTCTCAACTCTTTAACAATGGAGCAATGTCCCTTTCTAGATAAATAATCAATCTAATCTAGGTACTGCAATTGGGCAGGAAACTCAGCAACTAACATGGAGATTATTGTGCCATGCAGTGATTTGAAGCTGAATGTACATCACAAAAACATGTTCTTAAGTCTAACCCATTCCTGTGGGGGTAAACTCATTGTAAGTTCTTTGATAAGGTACCTCAGTTAAGGGGTGTCCAAACCTTAGTCAGGATGGATCTTAATCCTATTACTGGGGTCCTTCATAAGAGTATGAAATTCAAACACAGAGAGAGAGCCATGGAAGCAAGAAGCTAAAATCAACAAAACTGGGAAGAGGAGGGAGAGACGAGCAGATGCTGCTATGTGCCCTACCATGTGACAGAGGAGCCAAGGATCTCTGGCAGGCAGTCTTTGGGAAGAAAGCATCACCTTGATGCTTTGGATATTTGCCTCACCTTAAAAACATGAATGAATAAATTCCCATTGTTTAACCTGACCCATTTCATGGTATTTGGTTTGCGCAGCCTAGGAAACTAAAAACAGACCATCTCATATATATATTGCTGTAACAGCTACTTCTGTTTTAGAAAGTCCTGGCTTGCATCTTTGACCTGTGGCAAATGCAAAGAAAAGAAACCACTTCTCTAAGTGTGCAATGGAGAACTACCCTGGCTCATTCTGTTGACACTATGACACCATGAAACCCCTAGTCATGGTCAGGTTCATGTGTCAACTTGGCCAGGTGGTGGTACCTGTTTTTCTGGTTGGGCAAGTGCTGGCCTTTGCTGTGAGGGCATTTCATAGAATTAAATCATGATCACATCAGCTACATCCACAGCTGATTCCATTGGTAATCAGCCAAGGGGAATATCTTCTTTAATGAGTGATGCTTAATCTAATCACTGGAAGTCTTTTAAGGAGGATTCAGAAGAGACAGGCTCTCTTCCTGCTTTGGCTGGTAAGCCTCTCCTATGGAGTTCATCCAGACCTTCCATCGGAATCGTCAGCTTCACAGCTTGCCCTGCGGATTTTGGACTCTGCATTCCCACGGTCATCATGAGACACTTGTAAATTTTATATTTACAAATATTTCCTGTTGATTCTGTTTCTCTAGAGAACCCTAACTAATGCAACTCTTGGTACCAGGAGTGGTTCTTAAGAAGCAGAATCTTAAAAATGGGTTTTTATGTATGGTACCACTATTACCCCTAGTGATCCACGAGGAACATTTCTGCTTCCTCTCTCTGCAACCCTGACCTCTGCTGGTCTACAGGTTTTAGTTCCAAAAGGGGGTGTGCTTCCACCAGGAGAAACAACAATGATTCCATTGAACTGGAATCTAAGACTGCCACCACTTTGGGCTACTCATGCCCTTGGATCAACAAGCCAAGAAGGGGATTACATTACTGGCTGGGGTGATTGACCCTGACTATCAGGGGGAAATAGGACCACACCTACACAATGGAGGTAAAGAAGAGTTTTCCTGGAGTATAGTAGATTCCCTAGGGCATCTTTTAGTACCACCATGCCCTGTAATTAAAATCAATGGAAAACTGCAACAAGCCAATCCAGGCGGGACTACCAATGGCTCTGAAATTCCAGGAATAAAGGTTTGGGTCACCCCACCAGGCAAAGAACCACAGCCAACTGAAGTGGAATGGGTACTGGAAGAAGGTAGTGATAAATATGAATTACGACCACATGATCAGTTACAGAAATGAGAACTGTAATGCTGTTTTGTTTATGTTATACTATTTAAGTTGTAAGATATCAAGTTTAAGAATGAATATTTCCCAAGGACTTGCACCCTATTCTGGAGAGATTTAATATGTTTCTTGTTATATGCAGGACAGTTGAGTATTGTTAGGTGAGAAAATAAAATGTTCTCAAGAATACAGGGGACAATAGAATATTCTTTAACTCATTTACTTTATCTTTCATTATACACGCAATAGTTTCAGAATAATAAAATTAATGCTATTACCACCATAATGAATATAAAAACGGAGAGCAGTTAAATATTCTTTATATTTTAGCATATGTGCTCTTCATTCTCTATACTTTTTTGTAGCTGTGTTATGTCTACACTGTTCGGGCATATGGCCATTACATATGATACTCTCTCCCCTTTAGCCCTTAGTCTTTGTTCTGAAAGTACTGTATGCTCAATGCTCGTATAAGTCCTATGCTAATATTTCTCAGATTAAGGGCTTATTGGGATAATATCAAGTATATTAAATATGTTACTCCATTTTCTTAAAAACACTAATGATAATCTAAATTTCCTTCTTTATTAAATCACTTGCTGTTTTTGCTTAGGTGCTCAAAGTATTTTTTTTTCCTTACAGTCCAGTAATTTTACCAGGATATGCTTTGATATTGCTTATTCTGGGTCTGAATTCTCAGGTACATATATATATATATTTTTTAAATTTGCATATGGGCAGGAGGCACCAGGGATCGAACTCCAGACCTCCAGCATGGCAGGTCGGAGCTCTGCCTGCTGAGCCACGGCAGCCGCCCCTCTCAGGTACATATTAATAAGCAGTTTCAATAAGGAATTTTTTCTTGAATTATAGCTTTAAGTACTTGATCTGTTCCCATTCTTGGTTTCCTTCTTCAGTGACTCCCATTATCTGCCATAAAAAGAAAGTGTCCTCTCAACAACCAAAGAATAAACAACCCAATTATAAAATGGGCAAAAGGTATGAATAGACATTTTTCTGAAGAGGAAATATAAGTGGCTAAAAAGCACATGGAAAATATGTTCATTTTCATTGGCTATAAGGGAAATGCAAATCAAAACTACAATGAGATACCACCTTAAACCTATAAGAAAGGCTGCCATTAAACAAACAGGAAGTACAAATGTTGGAGAGGATGTGGAGAAATTGGAACACTTATTCACTACTGGTGGGAATGTATAATGGTATAGCCATTGTGGAAGACAATATGGTGGTTCCTCAAGAACTAAATATTGGGTTGCTCTAAGACCTGGCAATACTAATACTTGGTGTACACCCAGAAGAGCTGATATTGAGTGATGAAAACAGTCATTTGCACTCCAGTGTTCATGGCAGCATTATTCACAATTGCCAAAAGATGGAAACAATCCAAGTGTCCATCAACAGAAAAGTGGATAAACAAAATGTGATATATACATACAATCGAATATTATACAGCAGCAAGAAAAAATGAGGTCCTGAAGCATGTAATAACATGGATGAATCTTGAGGGCATAATGCTGAGTGAAATAGGTCAGGCACAAAAGGATAGATACGGTATGATTTCACTAATATGAACCTCCTGGAAAACGTAAATTCAGAGTCGTAAAATGTAGAATATAGGGGACCTATAGAGAGATAGAAGTTAGAGAAGGGGGGAGCAGTGACCTAAATATGTATGAGACTGAACTTAAATATATGGGAATGCATAGAGGTGATGGTATTTTGTTAGTGGGATTATAAGTAATAGTGCTGTATTGAAGGTGAATATGATTGAAAGGGGTGTTTAAAGCTATCTCACGGATTAGCATTATAAATGTAAATAAATTCTTGCATGAACTGCTTCAAAGGTATGCCACTTGTATAAAGAGTTAATAATTGAGGGGTCTCTAGGAAAAACCATGTATTGCATACTATGAACTATATTTAACAGGAATACTTCACTAGTACCACAACAATACCAGGGATAAATAATTGGGAGGGGAATAAGAGTTAAGGGGAGCTTTTGAGTTTCTCTTTGGTGTGGGTGTGTCTATCTTATTTTTCTCTTTGGAGCAATGAAAATTGTCTAAAATTGAGAGTGATGATTATTGTACCACTAAGTGAGGACACTGTGAGACATTAATTGTATATTTTGTATGGAACATATTCTATGTGAGTATATCTCAACAAAATCTGCAGATTCTAAACAAACAAAAACAAACATACAAACAAACAGAAATATTCAAATGCTAGAGAAAATGTGGAGAGAGAGGTGTACCTAGTCAATGTCAGTAGGGTAGCAGAATGGTGCAGCCCCATCAGAGAGTAATGTAGTGGATCCATGGAGGCTAGAAATAGGGTCGCCATATGATTAGACAATTCCATTACTGGGAATATACTCTGAAGAACTGAAGGCAGGGACTCAAATAGACATTTGCACACTAATGTTTATGATAGTATTATTTATGGTAGCCAGTGGATGGAGGTGGCCAAAGGGTACATTGACTGAGGAGCAGAAGGGTAGACTGATGTGTATATATGTTGGAATATTGTGTGGCTACAGAAAGGAATGAAGTCATGAGGCATGCAACCCTGAGGATATAATGAGCAAAATAAGCCAGAAACAAAAGGAAAATATTGTATAATCTCATTTATAAAATACTTATAAGAAAATTAGGGCCCAGATTGTAGGCTCTTACAGCAGTTACATTTATTCCTGAGTTTTAAGTGTTATTTCTAAATTCTGAGATGCTGCGCTCAATGTGTATAACCTGGTATTTCCCAGGAACTTTGGGTACCTGTGTGACAACTAAGATTCAGAGTTGGAGTCCTACAGCTCTGAGTCAGCATTACTCCACACAGCAACTGTTAAAGAATCTGAGAAAGAGATCAGACCTCAATTAGAGATAAGAACGAAGCTAATCTGGTTGGGACTACAGTAAATCACAATAAAGGGTAAAGGATGATACTGCCTGTATTCTAAAACTTCACCTTCCGTGTGAGATCAAAGGAAAAGATATTTATTTTGTCCAAAATTTAACTTCTCTGTAGCACATAATCTAACTTAACCTGTCTGGCAAGTCCATTTAAACAACCTAAACACATTAAGCCTAGAATAAGGAATGAGATTTTGTAATTCTGGATAGCTAGTGTAATCCCTGATGCATTCCAGAGTATGTTGAACAGATAATAAAAAAAAGTATTTGCAAAGTCCTTGAGGACTGGAGAAAAAATATGGAACTATTAAGCCTCCCCACCTGGGAAATTCCTGATATGCTCTCAAGCTTTAGGGACTCCCAAGTTAATCGGCCAGCTCCTTGATCTTGAGGCTTGCTCTTATGAAATTAATTTCTGTAATGGGGAAGCTAAGCCCAACTATAATTATGCCTAGGAGTCACTTCCAGAGAACCGCTTTTGTTGCTCAGATGTGGCCTCTCTCTCTCTCTCTAAGCCCAAACTCTGCAAAGAAACTCATTATTCTCCCCCCTATGTGGGAAATGACTTCTAGGTTATAAGTCTTCCTGGCAATGTAGGACATGATTCCCAGGGATGAGCCTAGCCCTGACATCATGGGATTGACAATGGCTTCTTGACCAAAAGGGGAAAAAGAAATGAAGCAAAAGTAAGGTATCAGTGGCTAAGGGATTTCAAATAGAGTTGAGAGACTATTCTGGAGGTTACTATTCCGTAGCTTCAGCTAAATACTGCAAGTTGCCATGGTGTGTCAAGCCCCAACCAACTGTATTTCTGAAAACCCTAAAGAATACTCGAAGTTCTATTTGAGCTCTATAATCGTTCCACTCAGTTTATTTTTCAGAAACCAGTCTTTCCAAGAACTTAACCAGTTGCATCCTCCTACCCCATAATGTTGACACCTCTTCTCTACACAAAGAGGTTAGAATGGCCCTGGCCCGAATATGCCCAATGATTGACAGAAGGATCAAATGAGAGGGAGGAGTCGTAACAGAGAAGATAGGATTTAACAAATGAGTATGACCACTGAATCATTATATTGTTATTTCTTTTTAGTCTTCAGTGTATTAGGGCAACTAGAAGGAAATACTTGAAATTGTGGAACTGTAACCCATACCCAACCTTGCAGTTTGTTTTATAACTTTTTGTAAAAATGTACTTTGAAATTTATAACTTTTCTGCATATATGTTATATTTCACAATAAAAATGTTTATAAACCAAAAGAAAAAAACAACTACAAAGCATCCTGTTGGATCTTACTTGCCTATCTTTGATATGTCATCTTTTTTACTTTTAAAATTTTCTTCTTTTTACCTTCCATTTTTCTTAAGGCATTGTCTGTTGTGTTTATTTGCTCTTGTATTTCTTTTAGAATTCAATTCTTTTATTTTGAATACTTTTCTGAGTTCTATCACCTAATTTCTGAGTTTTGCTAATACTGATTTATGTTGTTTTTCAAATCTTGCTTCAGTGCTATAATGCATTACTGAAGTTCATAATTTTTGTTTGGCAGGCATGTCTTCCTGGTATGCTTTCATTTTCTGTAGGGATGTTATTCTGCTCTCTATGTTTTTTTCCTTATAGTTTTATATGGAATTTGACCTTGATACTTCTTGGTTATGAATTTCTATATGAAATTATTGTTTTTTTTTTTTTGAACTTTTAGGGTTCATGAGGTTTTCTGACTTCACAGAGCTCCCTCTACTCTTGGTTTCATAAAGTGCTCAAAACATGGCAGTTTGGTGAGGTTTCTGGATTTATTCCTTTCTTTCACTTTTATCTGGACAGACTCTTATTTTTTGTCTCTATTATCCCTGCCCTACTCAATATTGATTCCACTCCCTAAGGTTTATTCTCAATGTGGGCCCTTTCCTGGGAAGGAGACCTGGTGGCTGGGCCACTCGGGGCCCTTCACATCTTAATGTTGGTGCTGAAGACACACACACCATTGGATCAGACAAAGCCATACACCACTGGATTGGGCAAAATCTCTACTGGTTCCAGCAGCTGTTCCCAAATTGGCTTGCTGCCTTTTCCAGCAAATCTTTGTTGGCTATTTGGGATTCTGTTGTTCTCAGGCTTGTAAGGCAACCTGTTGCCTTCTTGTTCTTTCTTGCACAGAGATGCTGCTCCTGTGCAGGTCTTGTGGTGGCTGTGGACTTGTCCTTGCCCACCTGTATTTTGGGGTTTGAGGAGAATACTTTATCACCAAAGTTTGGTGTCCAAGGTTTTCAGTTTTGATTTATGGTTGTTCTGATTTCATGTGGGGATTTGGAGAAAGGCAAAAACTATGCTGTTGTCATCATCATTGCCATCTTCCCAGAGTCCTTGAAAAGATTTTGAGTTAGAAATCACTTGAAGTAATTTGCTTTAATTAGTCCCTTTATACTATCTTGTCAGGTCCCTCACTTGCATTTCTACTCTGTGGATACAGGGATTTTCAGATTTCACCCCAGGGAATCTCTCTTGACTATGTCTATAAACTGCTACTACATCAGGTTCTGTCTTTTTTGATACTGAATACTAAGTATAGACTTTTCCTAGTGCCACCTAGACTTAGCTGGTTGTTTAAGGCTATTTGCCCCTTCACTAAATGGCCCCAGGTATAAATATTTTATACTGACTCACTTTCTTTTCTCTCTGCTGTCTGGTGTGATTTCTCAGTTTATTATGTTTATATCTATGTTTAATCTTATTTACATAGGAACTGAAGGTGGCCCTAGACCTCTTTGGTATCAGGCTGAGGGCAGCTAGCTGCAGGAAGCCTCAATTTCACAATTTTGGAATGTATTTATATTTTGGTATTTAGATGGTAGATGGTGAGAGGCCCTGGAAGTCTAACCTTGGATAAAAGGATGCTACCATGATTCTGAATGAACAGGGCTGGGAATGTTTAGGTCTCCAATATCAGTGTATTTAACTGCAGCACCTTTATGTAGCATCTATGTCCTGCCATAAGCTCAGTGCCTTGCAACCTTGTTAGGCCAGTAGATAGAGAAGAGGGAAAGATTATTACTTGTCTCTCATAAGGAAGGCCATCACATAAGGAAGTTAAATAACTTGCCTATGGTCACTGAGCAAATCTGACGCTAAGTGAGGGGTGACATGTCACATTTACTCTTTCTACAAAATAGTGGTGGATTTTCCATGTTCTTCCGGTTTGTTTCTCGGACTGAGTATGTTTTCAAGTACATGCACACACACTTATGCATGCACACATGCCATCCATTCATGCACAGCTCTCTGCTTGCTCCTTTCTTGTTTGTTTTCATTGATGAGACATCAGGAGGTGTTAAGAACAATTATAACCCTAGTACTGTATTTTGTACTAGACATGCTCACACACATTCTCTCCATTTTACTATAATCTCTTTGTCTCCTTTGCTCCTCGCATAGTTCCTCCAGACAGTCAGGATGCCTGAAAATGCTGAGGTATTGCAGGGAACAAAGAACAGAGGTCCATCCATCTTCCTGCTAGGAAGTGGACACCCCTTCACAGAGAGGAACTTTGAGTTGAGCTAGCTCCTCATCCACAGGCCAGGGCAGCAAGGCGGGGCTGTTGGGATAAAAGCTGCTTTCAGGACTGAATTACCCTAACCAGTCCTGACACCCAGCAATCGGAGGGAGTTTTTAATGGCTTCTGTGATGGCTGCTGTGTTGTGTTCTCAACCATTCCCGTTCCCTGAGGGAAAGTCAGTAACATATGAGAAAAGAGAAAGGTCACAGGAAAAACACTATCCTGAAAGCAGAGTGGTAAAAATTAAGTTAAGGGAGGCCTCATGGCTAATTTGGTTATTCCTAAATTGGCTTCAGGCCAGAGGTGTGTTAATAAAGTATTTGATATTGATTTGGGCGCTGCGGACTCACCCATCTGGGGGTTATACATAATGGATTTGGTTTTGATGCTTAAGTGGGAACTGGGAGTGATTCAAATTCAGCTCTGCCATACTCAGGTCCCAAGAGTCATTGAATTCTGCCCCGTCTGATACTGTCTGCAGGCTGGGGAGAGAAAACCTTTGACTAGCACAAGGCACTAGGAGTTATGCTCCTAGGATTTGCCACTTCTAGTTGTAAGGTCCATTGGGCTCCTAAGAGAGAGGCAGCAGTGCGGGAGGCCAGACCCCTCACTGTTCTATTCTTAGTAGTTATTGCTCACTGTTTGGTTATGACTTGCCAAGGGTGAAGTCCTACAAGGCCCTTGGGTTGCAACACCACTGACAGATGGGCACATGAGGTGCAGGCAGTCCAACAGGTCATGTGATTTAGAGTTAGAAAGAACAAATGTTTCAGCTGCTGGGTCCAGGTCTCAGATCCTCTGAGGTAAATTGGAGAACAGGGACATACACGAGAGGCTGGGAAATCCAAATGTCAAGGGCAGAAAGGAAAGCAATGAGGGAGCGAGTCAGGTCAAATGGTGTACCACAAAGAGAAAACAGAGCTGCCCTGATCAAATGGTGGAGTGAGATGCTTCAGAACTCCGTTCCCATAGAAGCTTTGAACAACCATCATGAACTGGCAGAAACATTATTCTCAAAGCTCCAGAAAACAATTAGAGGACATCAATCACAGGGTGAGCACCCAATCAATAAAAAGGATACTTAAAAGTGGTGGGATCTTCTGGTGCCCTGGCTGGCCTGGATGCCCCCTCTCTGACTCTGTATGGAGCTGGCTTACTTTCTCAGTGTGTGTTCCTGTTACTGGTTCCAGAGAGAGGAGAGCAACCCTCTCATACATACTGACACATCTATATCTGGCCCAATCTGACTCGTAGTGGCTTGAGGGACTCACCATACCAAACTTGTCTTGCATGTAGAAAGCAGCTCACTGAACTCTCCTATAGAATGCTGTGGGGAAAAGTCAAGCTGTGCTGTATGGAGCAAGGGACTGCTGGTTTTAGGATATACAGTACGGTGTTTGGTCTGTGAGGAAACTGTTTCCTGGCAAGAGGGGACATTTGGAACAGTGTAAACAGTCAATTCCTAGGGCCATACATGCAAGCCCAAGACAAGACACATGTACAGAAAGGACATGGGAGCCCCCTATGCTTGGCCCGGAGCTATTCTCTATGCTAATTGTATGAATAGGTCCTGAAGGCACACTGGTGCTGGTCAATCTGCAAAGGCTGGGACAGGTGTTGTCTTTTTTTCTTCTTCTTCTCCTTTCTTTTTCCTTTTTGTTAGTTCCTGGCATTCAAGGAAAGCTCAGTTATAACAGTATCTGGATATAAGCTTAAGGGAACAGACATCTCAGAGTCTAAATTCCAACCAAAACACATTAAAATATCAAAATGTCTAGGTTTCATCAAATGATTACAAAACATAGAGAGAACTGGGAAGTGATTTCCAGGCAAAGGAGAAGATTTAAAGCAGTAGAAACCATCAAAGAGGAGGACTAGGCCTGGGACATACCAGACAGACTGAAAAAAAAAGGAGTCCTAAATATACTCAAAGAGCTAAAGGAAAACATGGACAAAGAACTAAAGGAAACCAGGAAAATGATAGAAGGACATAAATAGAAAATCAATAGAGAGATGAAAATTATGAAGAGGAGGCAAACAGAGTTGAAGACCACAATCTCAGAAATTCAAGATTCCCTGGAGAGGTTCAACAGCAGATTGGTGCAGGAAGAAAGAATCAGTGAACTTGAAAAGAAGACAATTGAAATCATCCAGTCTGAGGAGTAGAAAGAAGAAAGAATGAAGAAAAATAAACAGAGCCTGTGGAACCTGTGGGACATCATCAAGCATATCAATATATGCATTATGCAAGTCTCAGAAGGGAGAAGAATAAGAGAAAAAAATAATGGTTGAAAATTTCTCAAATTTAATGAAAGGCATGAATATTCATATCCAAGATGCTCAGTGAACTCCAAATAGTGTAAACTCAAATAGGCCCATGCCACAGCACATTATAATCAAACTGTCAAATTCCAGAGATAAAATGAGAACTCTGAAAAATGCAAGAGAGAAGCAACATGTCATGGTCAAGGAGCCTCGATAAGAGTAAGTGCTGATTTTGCATTGGAAACTATGGAAGGAAGAAGGCTGTGGAATGATATATTTAAAGTGCTGAAAGCAAAAACTTGCCAACCAGGAATTCCATTTCTGGCAAAGTTGTCTTTCAAAAATGAGGGAAGGGGTGCAAGCGTGGTTCAGTGGTAGAATTCTCGCCTGGCATGCAGGAAACTCAGGTTCGAGTCCCAGTCCATGCACTTCCCCCAAAAACAAACAAACAAGCAAAACAAACAAACAAAACCCAACCGAACAAAAATTCAACAAATGGTGCTGCAATAACTGGATACTCACGTGGAAAAATAATGAAATGTGACCCTGCCATGCAGCATACAAAAAAAAAAAAAAAAAAATGAAGGAGAGATTAAGATACTCCCAGATAAACAAAAGCTAAAGGAGTTTGTCACCACTATTTTGGCCTACCAGAGATGCTAAAGAGAATTCTGTAGGTTGAAAGGAAAGGACAATAGACAATATCTCAAAGCTGCATGAAGAAATAAAGATCTCTGGTGTGGGTAACAACACAGGTGAATATAAATGCTAGTACTACTGTATTTTTGGTTTGTAACTCCTCTTTTTACTTCCTACAGGACCTAAAAGGCAAGTGTGTAAAATGTAACGAGAAATCAGTAGTTTTGGACTCATAATGTATAAACATGCAATTTGTGACAAGAACTACATGAATGTAGAAGAAGGTGGAGGGTAGAGGAACACAGTTCATGTATATTCTTGAAGTTAAGCTGGTATCAAAGCAAACAAGATTGTTGTAGATATAGGATGTTAGATTTGGGCTCTATTGTGGCTACTAGGAGAATATCAGGAAATATGCCAACTCATGGAGACAGAGATTGGCATGCAGGTTGCCAGGGGTGGCGACATGGGAAATGGGGAGCTGAATGAAAATGGATATGGGATTCTGCATGGAAGATGGTAAAGGTTTGGTCATGGAGAGTGGTGAGGAGATACTGCAACAGAGTGTGTATGATTAATCCCACTGAATGGTATGCTTGGGAGTGGTTGAGATGGGAAAGTTTATGTTGTATATGTTCCCACGATTAAAAAAAGAAAGAGGAGCTAAAGTGACAATGGCAATTAAAAGCAATGTGTGATCTTGGATGGATCAAGGGAGGAGAGAAAGCTCAGAAGGACATTGCTGGGACACATGAAAAAAATGGAATACAGATGATAAACTTTATATAATGTTAAATTTCTTGAACTGGATGACTGCACTTGGGGTGGTTATGTAAGTGAATATCCTTGTTCTTGGGAAATGTTCATGGCAGTATTAAAGATTCAGGAAGCAAGATGTATACAACCTACACTCAAGTGTTCAGAGGATGGACTAATGAATGGACAGAGAGACACAGATAGATGGATAGATGGATTGATAAGTAGAATAATATGGCAAATGTGGCAAATTGTTACAATTCGTGGATCTGGGTATCTGGGGGGATAGGGGTGCATCAGCATTCTCTGTATGGGGTTTGTATTATTTTTGTAATAGTCCTGTAAATTTCAAAGTATTTCAAATAAAAAGTTTTTAAAAAATAAAAACAAAATAAAATGTACGTAGAGAAGGTGGACTAAAGAATATAAGAGTAGAAGGCAAGAGAAAAGGAGGAAGAGGCGCTTGTCTATTACTCCTGCCTGCAGGGCAGTCATGTGGTGGGAGGTGCAGCAATCATTTTGAGACCATAAGAACCCAAGTGGGTTTTAGGGGTTTAACCTGCAAATTGATGATTGATTGGGTCAAGGATTAATTGAAAGAGAGGCCCCAGGGTGCAAAAATGCCTCCTCTCCCCATTTTAATGTGGCTAGGTTTAAGGGATTAGAAACTGGAATTTACTTGCAACTTCTGCAAAAAAAAATTCAGGAAAATATACCCAGAATGCATACTTGTTTATACACACAAAGAGTGTGTAATTCATAGGATGGGAAGGAGGCAGCTTGTAAATACACTGAATATTTACAGAAGGCTACATATGAGGGACAAGTGAATTGGCCCAATCTTTTTGGAGGTAGATTTTAATAATACTGTTAATTACGATATTACACTTTATTAAATCAGTACATTGTTATATATTTTTCGAGCCTGTTCTTAGAAATGATCTCATTTTCTCACTACAGTAGCCAGCTCTGAGAAGGAAGTGTGGTGGGCAATTATCATCCCTACTTTATGGGTGAGGAAACTGGGGCCCAGGGTGTTTAACTCTTCAAGTGCCACAGAGCTAAAACAGGACTCCGGGACCCCGTGCTGATCTGCTTATATCTTGCTATTGCCGAGCACTCAGCAGGTGCTTTGTGAATATTTAAGTGTGTAGAATGCTATATAGATAGGCTTGAGGTTGCTTCCAGGAATTCTTCCCCTCAGAACCCCCAAGAGCTCTTGGGATTTCCTGATAGTAGATAGTGCTGCTGTGGCTGGTGGGCTTTAACACCAGTTAAAGTGTGACTTGCTTCTAGCAATAGGAAATGGCAACAATGATTATGTTACAAAGGACTGTAATGTCTGTCTTGTTCCAGACTCTCCTCTGTCCCTACTGGATTTGATGAAGCGAGCTACCATGGGGGGGTGGGGGTGGGTCCACATGGCAAGGAACCCAGATCCTCAGTCCCATGCCCTTCCAGGAACTGAATTCTGTCAACAACTATGTGACCTTGGAAGCGAATCTTTCCCTAGTTGAGCTTTCAGATGAAACTCTAGCCCTGGCTGTTACCTTGATTTTAGCCTCATGGGAGACTAGGAAACAGAGAACCCAGCTGAGCCAGGCCCAGTCTCCACATAATAAGCGTGTTGTTTTAAGCTACTACATTTGTGATAACTTGTTACGCAGCAACAGATAACTAATACAGCCAGCCACCCCAAATCCCCTGCCCAACTGCCAGTACTTGCCTTGGCTTCCCCATCTTTTGTATAAGCACCCATCATGGAAGACACTAGCTAGGCTAAGTTCTGCTCTTTGCTCTCTGTTTCTTCCTCAACTCAGTGATAGGTAAGATGGTTCTAGCCCTTTTTCCATGTTCCTTTTGGTAGCAAGATGGGGGGTTCTCTTTTGTGATCTGAAGTTAGCATTTCAGCCTTTAAACTTCTATTCCTTTGTCCAGCTCTGGGCCCAGAAGAATTAAAAAAAAAATAAAGACTTTTTCCAAGACCACTGATGCTCTGCCACAACCAGCAGAGAGCTGAACGGGGACCAACGGGATGCAGCATTGTTTTGCAGGCAGAACCAGCCAATCTAAGGGAAGCATGATAATTAAAAGTGGTCTTCCCTAACCTCAAGTGCTTATGCACTTGCACTGATGGAGGAGCCCTTTGCCTTCTGCTGGTCTTCGAGCTCAGTGATCTTCCTCAAGACGTGCTGAGCCCAGAGTTCCTGCATCATTTCTTCTCTCCCACTTAGGTAACTTTCACCGAAACAAATGGGAAAAAAGCAATATGTTCTCTCAAGCTAGTTGGGAAAGGGAAACTGAGTCCCCTCTACGTTGCAGAGGAGCCCCGGCAATGTGTGAAGGCTTTTAATTGACACTGTTGCCATAATTTCAAGCACACGTGTTGTTAGACTAGAGGTCTTTAGGGCATTTTGAGTTCCTCAGAGCTGGGTGATGTTGCACTATTTCTTGACTAGGGGCCAGGGTCAGGCAGTTCTGAAGACAGGCAGCTGATAGCCTGCTTTCTTGTGGGACAGTGGGTTTCTTTTACAAAGTCACGATAGTTTTGGAATAATTTGTAATGAATGATGCTTGGCTCTGTTGACGTCACCAGAACACAGCAAGAGCCGTGGAGTGGGAGGACCTGTCTTAATTTCAGCTGTGGTGGGAACTGGAACGTGGAAAGGGAACCAGTGGGCTGGGGTAATGCCGGCTTCCAGTAGGGTTTGTGTGGCCAGCTCTGGGTGATACCTTTTCTGTCTCATTCACAGTGGAGTGTCTCAAGGCGCCCAGCACTGGGTTTGGCACAGAGTAGGCACCCAACACATGTTCATGAAATTGCATCCAACCCTCTAGTAATTTTTTCCCCAGGAGTGGGATTCAGGAACTTGGGAAGACATTAACTAGAAAGCAATGATGTTTTGTGCACTGGACACTGAGTTGACTGTCCTATGTGGAAAGACAAAATGGACTGATTTGGTCGCAGCGAGAGCTCCGTAACTGTTGGTGTGCAGCTGGGTGAGGTTTGGAAGTGTTCCTAAGGGGCATCGGGTTAGAGCAGGACAGCTTTTGGAGGGAACCTGCTTGGTTTGAACCCCGGCTCCACAGCTGAGGGGCAGGGCAAGCCGCATAAACTTTTGGATCCTCAGACCCCTCAGCTGTGAGGTGGGGAAAGCACGATGGCTCACCTAGTGCGCGGAGCGTAGGGGCTGCTTGAGACCCTTGATGTGTGTCCACTCATGCAATCCTTTCACCAACCCTATGAGGGGCAAGTACTAAGTACTAAGAAAACAAGCACCGGTTTTTGATGTGAGGAAACAGAGGCACAGAAAGGTTCGGTTGTTGCTCAAGGGAGGTGGCACAGCTGGGATTTGAACAGGCTCTTAAACACCTCATTGATTCCAGAGAGTGACGTCTAGTAGGGGTCTGAAAGGATCAGATGAAACATACTGAACATGCTTAGTAACTGCGGGCCCTTATATCAATGGAAGGAGGTGACCTGCGACGGTGGGACATCGCGGGGGAGTTCCCATGCCAGTGACTGCCTTCAGTCCCAGCCTGTCCCCATCACCCTCAGCCCCCAGCCAGTCCTGGGTCCTGATGTTGGCCGCCTCTCGGGGATGCTGACTGGCTCTCCCAGCAAGCAATGCTGGAAGAGAATTGTTACAGTTTGGAACGGGAATCTGGAATCATGAATTAGTCCCATGCCACCTCTTTTCCCGGAGCTCCCAGGGAAGGGAGACACGTCCAAATGAAGAGTGACACTCTAATTGGGAAGGCACTGAACCTGCCGCAGTGACAGGGGCCCACGAGCCTCGTTAAGGCTGGTGCATCGCGCGTCATCACTGGCACGCTTGCTATAAATAGGTGGTGATCTAAAATTAGTAAAATAAGAGAGAGCACGCAGCATGTGGTTAAACAGCAGGGCAGCTGAGCAGGGAAGAGGCCAGTGTCCAAGTCAGTTTCAAGGATTATATCTCTGACACCCTGCCTGCCACTCCTTAAAGAGCTGCTCCCCGCCATTGAATGAGTGCTGGCCAAAGTGCCTTCCATATGCACCAGAGAAACTTAGGAGGGGCACAGGGACACAGCCACTGCTTTCTTACATGTGCGTGCACAGTGCACTGTCTTGAATATTAGTGAAGATGTAAATGTGCTCAGTTTAAGCAAATTCTGAGAATTGTTTTCAGAGACTAAGCGATTCCTTTAGAAGAACTATTCAGCAACGGGATTCCTTTAAGATTTCTCTCTCACGACTTGGCCCAATTCCTTCCAAATGCTATTTGGCTTAGAAAATTGTATTTTTCTACATGATTTTTAAGAGGTGTATTCATTATCGTTTTCCACCAGCTGTATAACTTAGGGCAAGTTAGTTAACCTTGCTGGGCCTCAGTTTCCTCAACTATAAAAGGGGTCACAACATCGTATTAACAAAAGAGAGAATGCATGCAAAATAGCATGGCATAGCTCCTTATACACAGCGAAGAGGGGCTATCACTGCCACGTCAAGGGGGAACAACAAAATACGAAGCCCTTAGCTGTTTCAGAGATGGAGCTGGCTCCTGCCACCTGTTCACCTTCCCCAGGTGCGGTCGGGCAGGGGAAGGCAGGGGAAGTCAGGGATTCTAACCTTTGTTCTAAATCAGACTCTCCTGGAGGGCTTATTAAAAATGCTTTGGCCTCCTATTCCTAGACAATCAGATCCCACAGGTCTGTTGGGCCAGGAATCTATATTTTTAATAAACCACAGCCCCCTCCACCCCCCCAGGAGACCCTGATGCAGGCAGTGTGAGGACAGACTTAGAGCTACCTTGGGTGGGGTCTAGCTCCCTAGAAGCTGACCAGCTCCGTGCTGCACTTCAGAAGTCTTGGACAGTGCCACTGGGCATTTCTGGAGAGAGCTGTTAAGGATGCAATTAACCCAAGGACCAAGTCTCTTCTCAGCCCCCTCTTGTCCCCATAGTGAGGTGGGGAGTGGTTCCTGGAAAGACTTCCCCATGTCTTACCTCCTGCCCCCAAACATGGGATATAATTAAGAGCTGCTGCTAAAGAAGAGATCTGGTTCTGCCCCCACCCCCACCCCATTCCCAACCTGGATGACTTTTTTAGAATTGGCTTAGAATTTATTTATTTATGTATTTATTTATTTATCCATCCACCTACCCATTTATCACCCATGTATGGAACATCCATCCATCCATCCATCCATTTATGTATTTATTCAGGAACTGGGTGGCCCGAAGGGAAGGAGAACTGGTATTGGGGTGTGTCCCTGAAGAGGGCTTGGCCTTGGCTGGCAGGCCCGAGGGAAACAAAGACCCGGAAAGGGGACCCAGGTTCTGAGGAGGCTGGCGGGCCAGGAGCCTGCCTTCCAACAATGCTGTCATCCCCTGAAGGGCGAGCTGGCAGCATGATGGCTCTAGCTACAAATTCTATTAACTCTAATCGTTGTTCTGTGGTGAATGGATAATGCATTTAGCAGAAATAGACCCAATCAATTTATATGAAACACATAAAACTTTCTCTTCGGAATTGGCATCTGTTCTTGAATCCTAGGCGCGCGTGTGGAAATGGACAGCCTGCCACCCCGACTTCTGGGCACATTAGCAGCGCCAAGGGTTAATTGGAGAGACGGGCCAAATAAAGCTATTGCTCCCACATGCCAGATTCCTTCCGCCCTTGGGATCACGAAACTGCGAATGGGAAGGGACGCGGAGGCTCTCGACTTCAAACCTTGACTTACAAAAAGAAAAAAAAAGACCCACAATTTTCTGCCCTTGACCGTGAGCACATAACGCCCCTTTGGCTCTCGTGGGAGCTCTGTTCTGGGAGGGCCTGTGAGGCCAGGTGGGGGAGGGGCTGCCTGGGGCCCGGCTGGCGCAGTGCTAGGGCCCCCTGTGACTCCCAGCCCTCTGCTCTGTCCATGCTTCCGCGTACTTTTCATGGCTTTTTATTTCTCTTTTTCCTCTTTGGCAAGGAGATGTGCACTCAGAAAAGGGCAGGCCAACCTGTCACCCAACAACTCAGTGGCAAGACTGTGGTTTAGATGCCAGGCTTCCAAAACAGTGACAGTCCCCAGCAAGGTTTTGGGCCCAGGGTTTGGGCTCTCGCTGAGCTCAGTCACCTGGGGCTCCCCAGTATAACAGCTGACCTCATAGGAGCAGGAGACAGGGGAGGACACCGAGGCAGGGTCCTTGGGCCCTGGAGGCCCTGCCTGTCCTTGGTTGGGCTTTTTGGGAGAGGGGGTGGCAGATCCCATTTGCACCTTCTCACCCTCAAAAGTCATTCCTACCAGAGAGAGAAGAGCACAGTTCTGCAGCCCCGTGATTGCATTATTCCAACTATTTGGTTAGTGTAATTGTATGTGCAAAGCTGACAAATGTAATTTCCCTGGACTTAATACTTGCCCCATTTTCTCCTTCAGTGTCTTTATCTGATTAGCTAAAGTGACTCAGAGGCTTCCGAGAATGCTGCGTGCAGCGCCTGGACAAGGCTTGCCCTGCTTGGATGCGCAGGCAAGCTTAGCTCTGCTTGGGGATGGGGAGCGAGGGAACCCCCAGACCCAGAAGGCCAGGCCGAGACCCTCGGGGGTGGGGATGGCTTGAGAGATGAGAGGGGCATCGGGGAATTTGGAAACTTTGTGAATAACTGTTTTCAAAAGACCTGATTTGGACCCTGGGTTTCTAAGAGCTGCTCCGAGGCCTGCTAGGGGAACGGTGAGGTGCCACCAGCCATCCTTGGTCCAGACCAGCAGAAACTGCCAGCACCAAACTTTGGAAAGAAACTCTGATTGTCTTTTCTCCTCGGTACTTTGTTGGGGGGTTGGGTGATGATTGGTTTATTGTTCATATCAGAGGCTCTCGCTGGGGACTCCCTCATCTCACTTTTCCATTTTTGCTGTTGATCTTGGGTTGGAGATGCTAAGGCCTAAAAACAGCTTAGTTGACAGAATATGGAAAGAATGGTTCCCGTCCTGGCCCTGCTCCCTACCAGCTGAGTGACTTGAATTCTTTACCATGTCCTTATCCCTAAAATGGTAAAAACCCACCCGGGCCAGTGGGGATGAAATGAGATGATGTGTGCAGGGGCAAGCAGGCGGGGTGATGGCTTATTTCCTTGCCTTCCCTGCCCTCATGCCATCCCTCCCTCCTTCCCCAATGGGGCCTCCGAGGTGGAAGCTCTCTACACTTAATTTAAGCCCCTTGTTGTAGGCCTTAATCTGCAGCTCCTAAGCCTCAGCTCCCCTGCTCTGGGCCGGAAGCTCCAGGACAGCGAGTACCGGGCCTGCCTGGCCCCTGGTATGACAAGAGGTGCTCGGCAGAGTTGAGCCAGGTGATAATGACTGAGTGGAAGTGCATGGGGTGTGCCCTGGCCCTGGCCTGTGCCAGCTTCATGGGTCCTGCCGGACCTCACCTCCTCCCAGACCCCTCCTGGGCACAGTGACACCTGGCTCCATCTCAACGATTTGTCCCCCCAGGCTCTTCCCTTCTAGACTCTGAGTCCTTTGAGCTCCTGACCTGGATTTGTTCTGCACGGCATCTCCAGGCTGAGCACAGAACTGGCCACAGAAGTGTGCAAGAACTCTTTGTGGGTCTGGATTGAAGGTGGTTGCCGGGAGGTGGCATTGGGAGCTAACCTCCTCAGGTGCTCAGCCCGGCCCAGGCTGTGGCCTGCTCGCCCTCATCAGGGGGCTGAGCTCTGGCTAGGTGCCACCTTGGGGGGCTCAGTGGATGTTATCGTGTGGGTGGCAGGGAAAGGAGGCCCAGCTCCCCTAGGTAAATCCTCCTGATGAAAACAGACACAGTCCTGGGAATTTGCAGCAAGGCTGGACTAGTAGATGGAAGTCATGATGAAGGACAGAAACCTCCTGCTCCTGATCACAGTCAGGGGAAGGGTTGCTGGGAGCCTGGCCCAGCTTCTCCCTTGACTAAGCTACTCCCCAAGATGACAGCAGATTCTCTGGGAAATAGTGGCTCTCTTTTCAGTGTCCTATAGCCTTTCTGCCCAGGCCACCCAGGGATGGGTTTGGCCCAATATCCTCTTTCTCTTAAGTTGGCATCACTCTAGAAGGGGATCTGGAGACAGCTGGCCCATGGCCACTTTCTAGGTCACTCCTTCCAAGGGAGGGGGGTCAGGGATTGGGGGTAAAGTGACTCGGTGAAGGAGGCTTGAGTTCCAGCTTTTTCACCGCCAGCCTCACAGGCAGCCACTCATGTCTAATTTTATTTGGTGGTGGCAGGGAAGTCATCACCACTTTTGAGCCGCTGTGCGACTTCATTAGTCTGAGTGGCTACTGGGCAGTTCCTTATCGATTAGCCTTTTAGGGACCGAGGGGGCTGTGTGGCAATAAACCCGGGAGTTACGCAGGGTGGACGGCTGTTTCCTAAATGCGGCTGCAGGGGAGCCGGAGGCTGACATCCGAGAACTGAGCTCAAGTATCAAACCTCCTACCAGTCAATCAATAAATGTTTCTGGAGTCCCTGCTATGCAGTCAGGGCTGCTGGCTGGGCCTGGGTGCGGTCTGGCGGCGATGTTTGCTTAAAATGTTCACACGAGAGGGGGACATCTGGCCTCTTTCCTGAATTATTGCAAGGAGGCAGTAGCTGATTCAGGCCGGGAAGTAAATGGAGGCTGAGGTGGTGAGGAGGGGCAGTGAATGAACGAGGTAGAGGGATGCCTCCCACATTAGAGGTTTTCATTAACCACACCCCAAGGTGAGGAAAAGGCAAGAGCATGCTGCATACGGGGCAGGGTGCGCCTTTGCCAGGAAAAATGGAAAAAATTTTTTGAGGCTCTAGTTAAAGGTGAAGGGGGGGAAATGGGAGCTGTGATGAGACGAGCACCTAACCCATTCCCCTGGGTTTGGCAGTGGGCTTAGATGTGGCAGGAAACAGGAAGGGGGCGAGAATACGTCCTGGGACAGCTTTTCAGGGCAGTGAGGGGAAAGGATTTCTTCAAAGACAAAGCAAAGCATTCATATTTAATTAGTTGGGGACCAATGAACTTAATGATAAAGGTAGATGCTTCTACTCTCTTTTTGGACTTTGCACTAAACAAGGACTTCACGTTATAAGCAGAATGACTTACTATTTGTCTGCTATTTTAATAAAGAGTTATCTTTTTTAGGAAAGAGAGGGTGGGGTAGGGGGGCATGTGTGCTGTATACTTGTTTCTCCAAGTTACTCACATCAGGGGAAGTGTCACATGCCTGGGTACTGACACCCACCTGGCATGGGGCCCAGGGTATCTTAACCAGCACCTCTGGGGCCAGGCTCATGGGCCTTGACCTACTGACTGTATTGGGAAGAAAACTGATTTCTTCCTGATACAGTGGGCAGCTGAGAAGTCCCACCCATGGTTTCCAACCAGAGGTTGAAGAGGCCTGTGTTTGGACTAGCTGGAGTCCCCAGGAGAGTCTTTGAGCCTAGGATGTGCTGAATCCAACAACTTGGGAAGGGAGCCAAGCTTTGGGGAAAACCTGTTGAACTAGAAATTTTTGGGGCTTCATCCATGATGGGATAGCCAGATTTCATGCAACAGAAAACCTTGGCCTTGGGTCCAACTCTTCCTACCAGGAGAAGAATTCCTTCGGGAAGGGCTGCTTTTGCTCAGTGAAGGGGAGTGGTTTCAAGGAACCGAGTTGCGGAGACCCGCCAGCTTGGTCTTCCCGTTGGGACCTGGCTACAGCCCAGGAGTGGAAGAGGACTACTGCTCCGCACAACTTCCAGAAGCCCCCTTGGCCCAGGCACAAAGAGACCCAAAGAGCTTCCTCTCGTAGTCCCAGAACGAGAGGGTAGGTTCTTTCTAAAGGCTGACTGTTTTATTCTTTAAGCATTGCTTCCCACCCCAATTACAGCATGCATCTTTCTTGTCATTTGCGAAAAGAAATGATTTTGCTTGTACTTGTGAGTTGAACCTTTACCTGTAGGATCGAAGACTGGGGTCTCTCTGGGTGTATTTTCCCAGGGTTTCAGTTCCTTGTTTGGGTTTCTGTCAAATAGATTCCTTGATTTGGGGGCTGCATCCTGCGGCATCTTGTCCTCCCCGCTGACTGGAATAGAGAAGACCCAGGGTCTGAGCTAGGCAAGGCTTAGTTGAAGGGAGAGAGGGAGTAGGAGGGACAAGGTGTCTTAGCTTATGGAGGGATGACCAGGCCATGCAGTCTGGGTTGGGAGGACATAAATGCCTGCCTGGTACAGGAAGGACTCACTGGTTAGGTAGCAATCCAGGCTGATGGAAATATTGTCAAAAGCCACGGTGGCTCTGGATCCTTCTCCCCACCACGCAACCATCTGCAGCCAGAACCTGTGGACATCAAGAAGAGTGTGCGTGAGGGACAGCCTGGGTGGTCATGGCTTAGGGTCCAGCATCAGCGCACATGCGCCGAGTCCCCTGCTGTTAGCTTCAGTGATTATCCTAATCTCAGAGCAGCGACAGGAGGGGACAGCCGACCCCTCTGCCTACTTCTCTCACACAGAGTGCTTCCCTTTCTGCAATACTCTTCTATACTGTTGATGGCCACCCTGGCCCTTTAATCCAATTTAGATTTTGGGACCTCATACCAAGCCTTCCTGATAAATTTTGAGGAGAACTCTTCTGCTTTCTGGAAGTGCAGAGTAGGTGGAAATGGATAGGCTTGATATTTAGTTGGTGCTCACTGGTGGAGCTGAAGCTGTTATTAAAATATTGAAATGTCTCTGTGTCAACTGATAAAGAACGCCATTCCCTGAGTGCCCCTGGGGTTATTGTCCCAGACAACCCTGGTTCCTTCATGGGCAACCCCTTGGACGTCTCCATTAACCAGTAACCACAGGATGAACCCCTCACAGAGCAGGGGTCCTGAATATGCTGTGACCTGTTCAGTATCTGTTCTGATTGGTTGGTGCAGTGTCCAGCTGGTTGTTAAATGATTTTGAATATTACCCCTGCAGTGTGTGTAACCAACGCAGAGTGTTTCTTTCCACCTCATTGATAGTCTTGGAACCTCAGATCCCCTGGTTGTGGCCATGGAAGGCTTTAAAGTGAGACCCACAGAAAATACCTTCAGTTCCTTCGATTTCTAGGGAAATCATGCCCCTGGAAGGCTATCAGTCAACCAGCACTTTCCCCCTACAAAGGGAGGATTTTCTGAGAACTTCATAAACCTTTCCGAACCTTTGGAAAGTCAATCCAGAATGATGTGTACACAGCAGGAGCACAGTGTGTGCATTCTCTGGTGTGGTCAGAAGGCATCAAGACCCAGGACACAACCCATCAAGTGGTGACTGCTAAACAAAATGTGGTGCAGCCATAAACAGAAGCTACTCAGTCATAAAAAGGAAGGGACTGCAGATACAAGCTACGACATGGATGGGACTCAAAACCTCATGCTCAGTGAAAGAGCCACAAGGGCCATGTACTGTACAATTCCATTTATATGAAATGGCCAGAATAGGGAAATCTATGGAGACGGTGAGATTATCTGGTTTCTTGGGTTGCGGAATTGGAATAGGGAGAGACTACAACAGTATGAGGGCTCTTTCTGGGACAATGGAAACGTTCTAAACTGGGTTATTGGTGCTCTTTGCACAACTTCTACAAATGTGATCCTAATCATTGAATTGCACAACTTTAAATGGGTGAGCTTTATCATATAAATTATATCTCAGTCAAAGTAGTTAGGCAAAAGGGAGGGAGAGAGGGAGTCCAGGCAACAGAGCTTTGGCAGCATGGGGGAGCAGAGCAGAAAACAGGAGGATTGGCGGGAGGAGGAGACACTCAGTGTGGAGATGGCAGGGCAGAGAGGTTATAGAAACTGCAGGAGAAGGAAGGCTAAGAGAGGGAGGAGAGGCACTCAGGGAAGAAGCACGCAGGGGAGAGAATGTTCACTCACAAGGCTTTGCAGTGAGGGTAACAAAGCTTTCAGTCCATGGGCAAGCTGCAGCCAGAGCTGGAAGCCCTGTGGATGGCAGAGGCCCTCTGGGGGAGATATGAAAGGGCTAGATGCTGGCTTGGCTATTCTAGAGAAGAGTTCCTGGCTCCCATAGATCAAAGACTTGAAATCTGAAGTAAACTTTTACCTAAACATCATGTTCCTGACTGATTATTCTGAACGGAACTACTCAGTCAATCTGTCTCTGCCTTTGACCATCTTTTGAAACCTTGTCATTTACAAAGAATCCTTTTGGCCTTCAAGTGATGGTGAGAGGATCTGAAATCTGGTTCCAATCTCAAGAAGAAATGCCTGAATCTGTCGTACTGTGGCCAACCCCGCTGGTGCCCCCTCAGGAGACACTGCCCATCAAGGGACTACATGCCACCATGGGGACGGTGTGTGGGAAACTGGGGGGCCCAGGGAGGAATCCCCAGATCCTGCTCTGAGACACTTGGGCCAACTGGGTAAGCATGGCTGAGGGGACAGGCAATGGGAGAATCCACTCAACTCCAGCCAACCCTCAACACCCAGTCCTCGAGAAGCCTCTGGGAGGCGCCCTTCCCTTTGACCTTGGTAAGCGGCTACTGAAGGACACCTATAGGGCATTGGGCCCTGCCTTGACCTGTGTGGGATTCTAAGAGACACGAAATAGGAAGCCTGCATTCAATTCACTTCTGTTCAAGAATGAGATGAAGTATCTATAAATCAGTGTAAAAAAGGGTAGAAGGAGGTCAGGGCCTCATGAGAGGTAAAGTGCCCTGAGAGCTCAGAGCAAGGAGGAATTGCAGCCAGCTGGGGAGGCCAGGAGGACTTCATGGAGGAGGAAGTATCTGAGCTGGTTTTGGAGGACGTGAAGGATTCAAAGATGCAGACTTGGGGATGAGGAGCAGGGCAGGGAGGACATGTGGAGCCGAGGGAACTTTCAGAGGAGGGAGTGCACCAGTTGGCTCAAGTGTGAGGGGTATAGAAGGAGCCAAGGATATTGGGGGCATTTGAAAGTCAGGCTAAAGAGTTTCTATTGCAATTTCTTTGAAAATGAGAGCCATGGAAAGTTTGTAATACAATAGTGATAAAATCAAAGGCCTATTTTTGACTAATTAGGGGGAATCAATAAGCAGGACAGAGAAAATGAGACAAGAGGCAGTGGGATGAGGCATGAGGCGATAGTGTGTGAGCCCATTCTGTCCGCGTGTCTCGCGCCAGCGCCGGTTTCTGCCACATCTTGGCAAGGTCACAGCCATGGTTCCTGGGTGCCCAGAGGGGTTACAGCCCAGGGGAGCTCCTGGCTGGAGGCGGTGTGATCCCGGACACAGCCTAGGCCTGTCATCTCTAAAATCAGGGCCCAAAGACAGCCAAGGCTTCCTCTTTAAAGCAGGTGCAAGGGTGAGCAAGATGCTTCCCACAGACACTCAGAGCTACTCGGAGGGGCTGGATAGAAAGAATTACATCACCGGTGCAAGTGTGAAGGCGAAGTTGCCTGAGCTCCCCCGCGGCAGTGGGTGAGGGCCCCACAGCCCACTGTTCAGATTCTCCATCCTGGTCTTCGTCTCCTGACCTGCAGGAGACCTGGGGCCAGGCCAGGCACTGATTTCCCAGTGAGCCGCATTGTGAATGCAACTTCTGGCCTGAGGGACCTGAGCAATGCATTATATGGTGCCCATGGCACGTGGGGACAGGAGGACAGACCCCTGTTTTCACCTGAACGGACCCTTCCAGGGAAGCTGCTTGTCTCTCTCCTCCCCCACTTCTCCTGGCCCTCTCCCTGTCTTCCTTCTTTATTACTGAGAGATTAGAGCTACAAACGTCTCTGACAGACACTGGGCCTCTTAGCATGGATGGGATGATGCAAGCTGGAGCTGGAATGGCTTCTAAATAGAAGTTTCTAAAGAGCTCTGTGAGGCAACGGCAGTGGCAGCTGCTGCTTAAAAGAGCTTGATTGACACTGGGAATTGCACATATTTTGAGTCAGGAACACTCATAACAATCAGGGAAGACTCGGTCGGTTGCTGCTGTGTACACACGGACGCTGCCTCTATGTCCCCCAGGGAGCCACATGCCAACCCTTCCCCAAATGGGGCGGAGGGGAGACCAGAGGGTCCCCTGGGGTGTGGGCAGGTGGGAATAGGGGCTGAGATGGCTCTGGGCACAGCAAGTGAGGGGGCAGGTCAGGGATTCTTTCCTCTGGGGGCCTTGGACAGAGGCCAGGAGGGCATCAGGGCCACCCGATTCACTTCCCTCCTTTGGAAGGTACCTGGCTGTGTGCCTTTACCTGGGCCCTTGGTGGGGAGGAGGCAGCACCTGGCTCTGCTGACCCTCCAGGCTCTCAGGGTCTCTCCCATCCAAACACTCTCCTGGTGAGTCCCCCCAAAAGTCCAGATACTAAGTCACCATCCAGGGCCAACTGATCACCAGGATCATGGCCTGAGGTCTCAAGTTCCAGCAAGTAGTAGGTGGGTCTCTCTGGGTCAGAGGGAAGCAAGGGCCACACCACATTACTCCTAGGATCGGAGGGGCCGGTGGTTCTGATGCACGCATGGATTACGTGGCAGCCCCTGCCCCACAGCCTCGGCTTTCCATGGGGGAAGGAAGCCCACCCCAGGGCTGGCAAAGTGCTTCCCTTTCCTCTCCGAGAAGGAGAGAGCCAGCTCCCCAGGGCTCCCCCAGCTCTCTCTCCCTGCATCCGGGTCATAGAAGAACATGCCAGGAAAGCCACTTCTGCTCCCAAGTCCTTAGCAACAGAGATTTTGGTTCCTGCCCCTCAGTAGTTCACATCTACTTGGTTCTTAGGTTTCACCAAAGAAGACCCTTTTGAATCCACGGGTTGTTATAATTTTTTTTTCTCTTTTTTCTTTTTTTTCACAGCCTGTGGAGCTTGCAGCTTGTGGCTCAAACAGATTTGGCTAGAAATCCTGGTTGGAGGCTGGCTTTGCACCAAGAACGCATCCTCCCGATAACTCATCTTTTTCAGTTACAAAAGGGCCTGTTGAAACCAGCACAGCGGGATTCTGGGAAGGGGGAGCCTTGGAACTGGGGTCCTCCCAGGCTTACTGGGCAGATCCCTGCCTGGGAAACGCTGATGCTGCTCACGCATGGCTCGGAAAAGGTCCCATCTCATTCAGGCAACAGCCTGTAATGGACAGCAGTAGAATGCCTTATTTGCCACCCTGCCAGCCCTGGGGATTGACAAACCTAATTAAGTTCACTTAATGATTTTAAGTAGCTGACAAAAGGTGTGTGTCTGACTGTGGATGGAGAGAATACAAGGGCTTTGGAGAGAGAGGAAGGAAAAATGGCTGGGCTGGATAAAATGCATTTACTGGACAGACAACCCGTCTCAGATTCCATCACTGGCCACTTAGCAGGCTCAGAAGGAGGGAGTTCCACATGTCTTCTCGCAGCTGGGGCTGTCGGGGCTCTGGCTGCTTAGGACAGGGCTGGCAGATACTGCGGAGTTAAAATGCTGTCTCCAATTTCTCACCGCACACTTGATTTGCTCGACGAAAGTCTTCTATAATGGACTGTCCCAAAGCCCCGCTCGCAGTGTGCATTTCTATTGGGATAATGTATGTGATGAAAAAAGCTGCCCCATCCATCCTATTGTCTGTGCAACCGGCTTGAGTTGAGAGAGGAGAGGAGGAGCCGACGGACAGCTCAGGAGGCAGAGGAGCTCTGGGCAGCCTTGGCAGGGCTGACGTGGCCAGGGCTGGACACATGGGTCCTGCCTCTAGGGGCTTTAGCCGCCTGCACAGTAAGGCAGGGGACAGTCTGGACGTTCAAGGCCAGACTCAGCAGCTGGGGTGCCCCCTTCCCCCTCAGACCCACCCTCAGAAGGAATTAACTACCTCCTGACTTGATTTCCCTCTGGGAATAATGACCCCAAGCGCAGTGAGGGGAAGCCTTATTGAGTGACTGTAGGTCCTTCCAGGGCCGTGGAGATCTTCCGTGATGAAGCTGTGGCTTCTGGGAGGGAGCCCTTGAAGCCGGGGAGAAAATGAATTTTCACTCAGGCTGAGCAAACCTGGAGAATCACTCAGACTCTTCAACAGCCACGTCCTCAGCTAACGGCTCCCGGGCACCAGCTTCCTGGGCCTGCTTTGGGGGCTGAGACCAGCGGCCCCCATGTGAGCGCTGGCCCCTTCCCATGCCCTCAGGCGGGCGAGGCCTCCTCCAGCAGGCAGTCCTCCGGCCTCCTGCTTGCTCTCACGGGGGGCTCTGACAGGGGAGGGTGCTCCTGCTTCCTGCAGCCCCGGCCCAGCAGGGGAGATGCCTATGCACAAAACTTCTGCTCCACTGGGTGAGAAGTAAAGCACTGGCCAGAGGGAGAGGGGAGAAAAAGAGAGGGACAGAGGAACAGAGAGAGGGGGAGAGGGAGAGGGAAGAAGAGAAAGGGGGAGAGGAACAGAGAGAAAGAGTGGGAGAGAGAGGCAGAGAGAGTGGGGCAGGGGGAGAGGCAGGGCGAGAGTGAGGGCCGGAGAGGAAGAGAGAGGAGAGAGAGAGAGAGAGAGAGAGAGAGAGAGAGAGAGAGAGAAGGAGAAAGAGAGTAATAACGGGCTTCTCCCTCGGGCTG